>MJUU01027783.1:283332-300825 GCA_002080025.1 Modiolus philippinarum
TAGATAGCTGATAAAGTGTAATTAGAAAAACGTTTGTTAGGTCATGACAAAGATCTGTTACATTTGGTCCGAAATTGTCCGATGGACCATTCTGGAGTAATGCCCCCGCAAAATTTGATGCTTTTTTAACAATGATTTTCTCCCAAACCGGAAGTTTTAGAGACATGAGACCTACACCATTGTTCTTGGTTCCCCAGGGATATTTGAAAAGGTCAAGGTCAAAGGTCATCGGTGACCTTTATTTTGACCTCTAGACTTGTTAGCGGAGAAACTCGGAAACCGTAACAGATAGCTGATTAAAAGAAATAGAGAAGATGTGTGTCTTGTTGAGACCAACAATTGTTACATTGGGTCCAAAATCATTGGACCAACCGTTTTGGATCTATGGGCCAAAAACCGATTTCCAGTCTATAAATAAGGGGTTTTTGCATATAGCTCAAATACCATTGAAGATACAAACATATATTCAATACAAAAAATTTTCAGGTAGGCTTGACCTTAAAAATGACGTCAAGGTCAAATGTCAAGGTCACATTGAAAAAAAATGTATCTCACGTTAAAGAGTATATAAATATACATATTAAGCTTAGAATGTTGGTTTTCCCTATGAATCAATAATGCGAACATTCTGACGCAACTTTGGGAAACCTATCAATTGTTCTTCGAATGATTGACATACTAGTTATATGTAAATTTTGTTGATTATATGCTTTATTAATAGAACATTTATCTTTATACGGATTTCATCATTTTTCTAACTACCAGCTAGTTCCCCCGTAATTTCACGTTACGATAATAACGAAGCTAGCAAATTGTCCTGATTATATATCTAGCTATGATATTGAGCTAATGTCATTTGTAATGATTAGTACGGAATTACTCTGCCACTTGTCACTTATGGCGCAGTCTTAATTAAATTAATTTACAATGAGTGTTTCTTAAATTAACGGTTTCATCAAAATAAAAAAGACGATTTTTGAATAAAATAATGAAATAAAGAAATATGAAAAATAATCCAAATTATAAAAATAAGTTCGATTTTTGCACTATGACAATTCCTCCATGCTCCAGGTAGACTCTGGCCCAGAGTCTGTTAAAATACTGCTTACTTTCTCTAATCCTTCTTCTTTGATTTTACGCTGTTGTTTTGGGAAAGCGTCTCAAATCTACTTTTCCATAATAATGTTTCTTTTCCTTCTTGTTCGATTTGTTCTTTATACTCACTAACTTTTATTTTAAATTCTAATATTATTTATCTTTAAATTGAATTTGGCCACTTGGATAGTTTATTTCCATTTGTATGTTGTTGATGTGCCGCATTTTTTCTGCTGAAAATGTTCTTCACTGACGGATTTCCGTTTTTAACTTATTCATCTCTTCATCATGGCACTTTATCAAATCTCTTTGCGGACTACGCAATTTTTTATTTTCCTCTTTAAGTTGACGGAGTTCACTCTCAAAATTTTCCACTTGCGCTTCGGCAACACACAAAGCTTTGCCTAATTTAAATTTAGCTCTTTCCCACTAATTATTTTGCTTTTTGACCTCCTTTAGTTCAGTTCTTAGAGTGATGTCCATTGATGGTGTCATGAAAATCATTATCACTGTTTTCAGAATAAGGAAAAATTTTCATAACACTTTTGGCTTTGTTATATGCTTCCATTCTTCTAGAATGTCTCATTTTACGTTTTTCAGATTTAGCCTTTTGATTTGTTGGTCTGGTATAACATAATTTTGCATAATGTCCAAAATATCCACATTTGAAACACTCACTTTTGACTGCATAACAATAATGATCAATAGTACTGGGTTTTCCTCATCTAGTACAGTTCTTGAAGATTCTTCTACGGTTAACGGAGTTCCATCTCTGATACTCAGGGTATATCAGGACTAAATTTGTCAGAAACGGGAACTTGCAACGCAGATTGTAGATAGATGTTAAGAAGTCCACAGAATGCCCGGGTTCTAGCACCAATTTTCGTATTGAGAATTTCAACACTAGGGGAACTAGCGGTAGAAAAGTCTGTTGCGAAAGCAATACACAACTGATCCGTTGAAAATTGTTATTGATCCAATACAACACAAACAGTATAACAATAAACGAATAATAAACTTCACAAAATATCGAATGTCCAATTTTAGGAATACGGGGTCCGTATTCTGTAAGCTGGATTTCCGAACTAACGAAGCTAGCAAATTGTCCTGATTATATACCTAGCTATGATTTTGAGCTAATGTCATTTGTAATGATTAGTACGGAATTACTCTGCCACTTGTCACTTATGGCGCAATCTTAATTAAATTAATTTACAATGAGTGTTTCTTAAATTAACGGTTTTATCAAAATAAAAAAGACGATTTTTGAATAAAACAACGGCAGTAGAATACCGAAGGAACAAAGAAGTGAAATTTACAAAAATCGAAGTCCAAAGCCATGGCCAAAACGAGAACACAGAAAACAATGACGCCAGACACAAAACAATGACTCTAGACAGACACAAAGCACAGAGACAGAAGTCACAACATTCAAAACAAAGCACTCACAGTGTGAACTCCAGTGAAACTGAGAGTGACATCAGGTGCTTCGTAAGGGTAAGCATGTCCTGCTCTGTTAACAGCACCCGTTACACTGTGAGTGGGTCAATCCAGGAAAATGTCAAAGTCGGTAGTCAAATCCGGGAAGACGTGAATCTAGCTGAAAATGTCCACTTTCATTTGGGATACTTTTTTATCACGTCATATCTTTCGATGATGTTATGGTTACGGCCATAGAATTTCTTGAGGGATGACATTAACATAGGTTGAACAAATCCGTGACTAAGCAGCTTTTGGGACAGTGTTTTTGCTCTGTTCAAAAAATCACTGTACTACTTACACGCTCGACAGTAGCGAATCAACTGTGAAATGTACACTCCATAGGCTGGAGAGGTAGGTATATTGCTGCTAAGAAAGGGAAAGTTCACGATTGGGAAATTAAAATCATCACGCTTATCATACAGCTTAGACTTCAAACGTCCATCTTCGTCAATATACAATAACAGATCTAGGTACGAAGCTGAAGTAGGTGTTTCAGTTGTTTCTTTAATTTCAAGCTCATTGGGATAGATCTGGTGTAAATACTCCTTAAATTTAGGATTATTAAGAGAAAGTACATCGTCTACGTAGCGGAAGCTGAAATTAAAGGACTGGGCTAAATATTATTGTTTTCTTTGAATAAGCTCTTGTAAAAACTTGGCCTCGTACGAGTAAAGGAAAAGGTCAGCTTAAAGCGGCGCACAGTTAGTTTCCATAGGAATCCCTATTGTCTGTTGGAAAACACGACCTCCGAATTCGACAAAAATATTGTCGTTCAAAAATTCTAACATTTTGATTACGTCAGTCTCGGTGTACTTCTTGTTTGAATAAAATAATGAAATACAGAAATAAGAAAAATAATCCAAATTATAAAAATAAGTTCGATTTTTGCACTATGACAATTCCCTCTTTCCTCATTCTTGCTTCGGTATTCGTTTGTCGGTATATTTTATCCTTCAAGATTATTTGGGCTGTTTTTGATATTGACTTTCTCGCCTTAATATACATGGGCAATCGAATACCGAAGTAAAAAGACTAAGGGGGAAATCTAAGCTTCCAAAAAACACAGCAATTCATACGTTAATAACAGCATTTTGTTACCTATTTACAACAGACATGTTGAATATCAAGTTGTTAGCATTAAAAATGCAAGTTGTAGGTATCAAGAAATTATATAACACTGAGTTTTAAGTAGTAGAAAGACACATTAAGGCAAACAGTAAAAGTATTCTTTTTACGATATCTGGTTATTTACATTTTGTATTGTGAATCAGTTTTAAAACATATTTGTGTTTATGGTCTTCTAAATGTTTTGATTTAATCTGTTCCGAAGAGACATAAGTTGTCGAAATCGTCATATGCGGAAACCGGATTTACAGATCCAGTAACTTCGGTCTTTAGTTATTTGTTACCACTGGTTCCATGCCACTGCTGGTGCACTGTTAGTCCCCGACAGCATTCACCAGCTCAGTAGTTGGTACTTCGGTGCTGACCTGAAAGCCGATTTTATTTGGAAACTTGCAATATCTAAGTTTTTGTAGATTTCGTTAAAAACTGTGGATTATCCCCCTCATGCAAAGCTCTGTCCTTAGCTGATTTTCGCATTCCATTTATTATATATTTGGTTATTTGTTGTCTATCAGTTTTTAAACATCTTTGAGTTTATGGTCTTCCAAATGTTTTGATTTTATCTGCACTGAAGAGACATAAGTATGACCACATGCAGAAACTAAATTTACAATAACTTCGGTAATTAGTTATTAGTAAATGAAGGTATTCACAAAACTTCCTAGCAGAATAATAAGTTTGTTTTATAAGGTCGTTAGAAATATGTTAATTCAACAAACATTGCTTCAAAAACTACAAATGTAATCTAATTAAATATAATTGGAGTTTAAATTTGCTACATAGTTTTAAGAATGGCTCCATCACCTATCATACATCGGAAGACTAATACTAAGCCAACTTTGTATGAGAATTTATCAATAACTAAATACATCTATTTAGTTTCTACAGATGTTATGCCTCTTCATTGCACATTTAATCAACAGATTTGGAAAACAAAACCAGAAAGAGGTTTGAAGATGATTTAAATTAAAACTAGAAGTGGTGCCATCAGAAAAGATGGCCATCCCCGCACTCACCTGTTTGACAGAGAAAACAGTCGTTATAGGCCCTTGGGGTAATTTTCCTCAACATTTTTAAAATCAAATTATTGATAGCCACTATTTTTACTAAGAAAGAATACAAGGATATAGGGTTGCTAGGTAGAATTTCCAAAAATGAGTGGTCTTTGAGACTTTCGTGAAATTTACCAAATTTGGAATCACTTATTTCTAGATCCAATTAGTGAAAATGGTTGCCCCAATAGAAAGAAATCCTAACAGTATGGTTGCTAGGTAGAATTCCAAAAAATAAGTGGTCTTTGAAACTTTCAGGAAATTTACCAAAATTGGAATCAAATGTTTTTGAAATCCAATTGGTGAAAATAATTGCCCTAATAGAAACAAATCCTAACAGAATGGTAACTAGGTAGAATTCCAAAAAATAAGTGGTCTTTGAGACTTTCAGGAAATTTGCCAAAATTGGAATTAAATATTTTTGAAATTCAATTGGTGAAAATGTTAGTCCTAATTGAAACAAATTACTACATTAACAATGAAGGGATATGGAGTAAATGCAAATGAGACAAAGTCTCTACAAATACATTGTAAAAATAAGCAATGGAACAACGCTTTTATTGTTGTTCTTCATCTTGAAGTCACCATGAGGCCTTCAACAATGAGCTTTACTCATACCTCATAGCAAGTTCAAGACGGCCCCTAGCACCGGTTTGAGCGGAAGTCATTGCTAATTGTCGAGCAACGCTACATCCAGTCTTTTTAACCTAATGATCCATGGATGCGGGATCGTCAATAAACATAAACGTAACTGGCAAAGTGTTCTTACAATCGCTGTCATCCGTTGCCCGACAAAAATGTATGGTTGCTAGGTAGAATTACAAAAAATAAGTGGTCTTTGAGACTTTCAGGATATTTACCATAATTGGAATCATATTTCAGAATTCTAAGTAGTCAAAATTTTATTTTTTCCAAACTCTTCTAAAAAAAATGAAAGCATATGCTAAAAGTAAAAAAAGATATGAGTCTTTAACATTTTTAGGAAATTTACCAAAATTGGAATCATATTTCAGAATTCTAAGTAGTCAAAATTTTATTTTTTCCAAATTCTTCTCAAAAAATGAAAGCATATGCTAAACGTTAAAAAAATATGAGTCTTTTAACATTTTCAGGAAATTTACCAAAACTGGAGCCGGAATCAAATTCCAAAACTTTATTGCACATCTGCAGACTATATGCAACAATTCTATAATAAAATTAAATCCATAAATTCAAAAATGTAGGAGGAGTTCCACTGACAAGCTCGCATGTGTCAAAATCAACATCTTGGGCCTCTTGTTTGCACCAAGACCTATATAAAAAATCCGAAAGCTTATTGCGCATCTGCAGCATATATGCAAAATTCTATAACAAAATTAAAACACTTAATCAAAAAATGTAGGAAGAGTTCCACTGACAAGCTCAAATATATACAATAGACATCTGCGGGCCTCTTGTTTGCATCAAGACCAATAAGCTTATTGCGCATCTGCAGCATATATACAACAATTCTATAACAAAATTAAAACAATAAGTCCAAAAATGTAGGAGGAGTTCCACTGACAAGGTTCATCTAACGGACAGACAGACGGACAGACGGACGGACGGGACCAAAACAATATCCCCATATTTTCTTCAGAAAAGTGCGGGGATAAACATACCCTTGATTATCAGACCAGATTTCATACACTTAGATGTCACAAAACGAACCCTAGTTTAATAACAGAAGAAAAATGGCAAGAACAATGCAATGGCCATTATTCGTGATTTTATTTCATTCAGCATACTAACTTTGCAAATTTATTAAATCTTCTCGAAAACTGTGTAAACAGGTCATCAGTTGATTTAAACTTATTTTATTTGCATAAACAAATACAAATCGGATTAGACACGAGCAGGAGCTTGCTCACGAGGTCCTCTCCAAATAACAATTAATTACAATAATTAGACATGCAAATCTACTTACAATTACAATATAATAATACGAAATAACATAAAAAAATAAGTAAATAAATAGCTAAGTCACATGTGTAAGTGTGTTTGAGTGTGTGCATGAGTAATCAGCTTTTAAACAAAGCAAAATCACTAATCAATGGAAACGTTTAGAGGCTTTAAGGAAAATTAAAAAAAAACATGATGCAGTACAACCTCATAGTCTTCGGACGATAATTGCTATTCAAACCCAACAATAATTAAAAATCTATATTATGAACGTTCAAAATTCTTGAAATATTATTTATAAGTATCACTCTTACTTCGTCATATAATGGACAGTGAAGAAGATAGTGATTAACTGTCTCCTGATGATAATCACATTGACAAGACGGGCTTTGAACAATATTAACATTATAGAAGTCGCTATTCAGAAAAGACGACGAACATCGGAGCTGTGTTAGAATTATGTTCTGATTTCTAGGACCACTTTAAAAATGCTTCGGAACTGTTGAATGTTTATCTCGTAAGGCCATCTTGAAACTTGAAGAGCTATCACTATTTCGTACGTTTAAATCTAAGTTGTCCCAAAATCTTATTGCAGATGGGAAAAGGGAGTCTGTAGCGAGGGAAAGTCTGCAGAAGGGGATTATAAGGTCGTCGCCATTACGTAAAGGATAAACAGTAGTTGATTGAATAGAAGGGGGTATTAATTCATTAAGATAATCCGGCGTTCTCTTATAATATATAGAATGAAACATTTCTATTTTTTTCTCTTTTCCTCCTTACTTCTAATGTTTCCCAACCTACTTCTCTTTAGAGAATTTCTGATCTAGTAAAAACAGTCATCTGTTACATACACTGTCAATACAAAATCAATTCGAATGCATTTTCATACATATAGATAAAAGATTCCGCCACGTAACTTGCCACTTATATGCAATTTTGACAAAATAAACTAAATGTCTTTTGGAAGGCCAAATGTATACATTTGCAACAAAAAATGGTTTTGGTTTTTGGTGTCCTTGTGTAGTACTATCTTCTCAATACTGTGACAAAATTGGACTTTTCACTGGCAGTGTGACGGGTGCCACGCGAGGAGCAGATCATGCTAACCCTTCCGGAGCACCTGATGATACCTCAGTTTTTATAGAGGTTTACACTGCTAGTGCTTTAGTTTTGTGGCGTTCTTGTTCTTTTTTGTTTGTTTGTTATATCTTTGTCATACTGTCTCAATTCGTGTTGCTGTGAATTGCCGTGATTTTGGATTTATGATTTTAGAATTTCCCCTTTCCCCTTTCTTGCTTCGTTTGCCGTTGTACTCAAACACTGTAAAATAGCTAAAATGGACACAAAAGGCTGTTTACAGCAATTTTCGACTGCCAATAAACCAGAAAACATGCAAGTATAGCATATATTGATTTTATTTTAATGAAGTACACGTACCAGGGCCATCTTACCCGATTCTCGACAAAATCTGAGCATATTCTGAAAATGACCGAACATGGGAACAAATTTCACACCTAAATGGCTATACTTCTTTCATCTTTACAATTAGATAAAAGTTTTTTTTTCCATTTAAGGAGGCTCGCTCTTCAATTTAACAATAAAAAGAATATCAAATATTTTTTTGCCAGAAAATTGAAAAAGAAGTTAAAGACTAAAAATATTGATAGCTTATAACATAGTTTTTGAGATGAAGGCTGGAACTGAACTTTTCTTGATTTTTCAAAAGTTTAACATAAACAAGAGGCTCTCAAGAGCCTGTATCGCTCACCTGAACCATGGCTGCCATAGATAAAAGGCATTTCCAATAAGAAAAACGAAAAATAACATTTAGCAGAATACTTTTTTTTAACATTACAGTATTCTTGTTTGGTTTCCATGGCAATCGAAAGATCCACCATCCATTACAACCCATAACAGAACACCATTCAAAAAATATTTGGGCAGGGGTTCCCCTTATAATTAAAGTAATACATAGTGCTTAAATTAAAACATGCAGACCACTTTTCAAATAAAAATTCAAAAATTTGGGCAGAGGTTCCCCTTAAAATCAATAGGGCCAATGTAAAAACTATGTTCCAGATGGGGCCGTCTTGTATTAGGTATGGACCTACCAGATACATTTATACATTTTTTTGGTGGGACCACCTAAGGACCATTGTGGCTTAGATTGGTTCTAATCGGATTAGTAGTTTCTGAGAAGAAGATCTTTGAATGTATATTCCATAGGGTCCAATGTTAAAACTATGTTCCCGCTGGCAGCCGTCTTGGATGAGGTACAGACCTGCCGGATACCTTTTTTGGAAGGGGCCATCTAAGGACCATTGTGACTAAGTTTGGTTATAATTGGACTGGTAGTTTCTGAGAAGAAGATCTTTGAATGTGTTTACCCATAGGGTCCAATGTTAAAACTATGTTCCCCGTTGGCGGCCATCTTGGATGAGGTACGGACCTGCTGGATACTTTTTTCAAAGAGGACCACCCAAGGACTGCTGTGACCAAATTTGGTTCCGATTGGCCAAGTGGTTTCAGAGGAGAAGATCTTTGAATGAAAAGTTTACGCCGGACGGACGGACGACGGACGACCGACGCCGGGCGCCAAGTGATGGCAAAAGCTCACCCTGGCATAGCCAGGTGAGCTAAAAGGTTTCCCATGAACTAATGTGACAGATGAATAAATCGGATGTGATGAAATCTTATTGCTTTGGCTTTTGAACAAACAAGACAAGAAAACATAAGTAGCGAACCTCTCTCAACGGCAATAATCCTGTTTGTAAATATACTCACGACGTAAAAATAGTACCGGCACCTACAAACAAGAGCAGAATAGGATAAATCCATAATTGTATGTAATAAAACATCACTTTAAATTAATCAACTAATTCAGAAAATCACTCAAAATGTACTGTATTATTCCCAGCTTAAAAATATATGTATTGAAATTATGTTCCAATCAAACCTGATTTTATCAATACATAATTATAATAATATCAATTACAAATTTGTTAAAAAACGAAATATGATACATTGCAAATTTACCATGAAAACAATGTATATATAATTCAAAACAATAAATATATAATTTAATTTCATTACGTGTTGATAACTTGTCTACTGATTTGTATAATATCAATATAATAAGTTTAAATTATGTCGGTGTGTGTTACAATGGTACGATGCAACTTTATACAGTACATCATATAATATTGTCTGTTAGTAATGGTTGGTTAACACTGCCGATCAAAGCAACTCGACCGAACTCGATCTATGAATATTCATGAATGTTCGGTCTTCTAGCCAAATCGGGGTGATCTTACTAACTCTGCTGAACTCGAGCTGTGTTCCCGAATATTTTTGACATGTCAAAAAATATCGTGAAGAGGTCGAGTGTATTATATGTCGAGAACAGGTCGGGAATCAATCGGGGTCTGATCGAGGTAGTCGTAAAGAGGTCGAAAAGGGATCGGTTTTGATCAAGTTTCAAAATTGAAGCCGATCATGCCGATTTCTACCCGACTTTAACTCATTCTCGATTTATGGCGAGTCGCTTCCAGACCAACTCGATAAGTACTCGATCATTACTTGACTAACACGATTCATTCTTTTTTTCTATACAAGATCTTCCCGACCTTAACTCGATTTTTTCCCGACAAGTATCCGACTTTTACTCGACCACTCAAGACCTTTACTCGATTTAACACGACAGTATGTCATCTCTTCACAATATCAAAACATGAAGCTCAGTGTCTCACCAGGGCCTTACTTCAGTTTTTAAAGGAAACTGGATTGGAAATCCAATGGACTCCAATGACTATTTTGATCAAGTTTAGTTGATGATCATCATTGATATAATGAAAATCTGCCAGATATTATTTAAAGTTGGGACCAGCCAATAACTATTGTTTTCAATTTTGGCCAATTGGGAAAGTAGTTTGAGAGCAGAAGATCTTGGAATGCTTAAGAATATTAAATTATGTTCCCCGTTGGATTACATGCAGACAAGATAGATACTATTTTGAAGTTGGAACATCCAAGGACTATTTTGACCAATTTTGGCTGCAATTGGTCCAGTGAAAATCCTTCTGGTACAATGTTTAATTTTGTCCCACTTTAGCGGTCATCTTATATTAGCTGACGATATGGCAGACACGATCTTGAAAAGGGACCATCATTTGGCAATCGTGACAAGTTTGGTCTAATTAGCTTAGGGGTTTCAGAGGTAACGTTTGAATGAGTTTTCCTATAGGATCCAATTTAAAACTGTATTCCCAGTTGGCGGTTATATTTGATTAGAAGCAGACATGACGGTTTTTTTTTTCACATTGAACCAATCAAGGTCTATCATCACTCTGCGGTTTCTGGGTAGAATATATTTGAATGCACAGCTTTTGGACAAAGGACACAAATACTGACAAAAGCTCAACTTGGCTATATCAGGATTATTGAAAAGAATATCAGATTGTGCATGCTACTAGTATAATTAAAGGATGACTTGCAGAGGGCTTGAATTCAATCGACTAGCTATGCTGACAGAATTTGAAATTGAATCCGAGATTTTCCCAATATACAAATTCCAGAAACAGATTCACTAAATACTTGAATTTAAGAATAAAATATTGTTTCTTCCGAGCAGGTTGGTACTCTTATCACAAAATTTGATTCAAGCTAAATGGCATAAGAAAAATGCGCTTTTGAACATTTGTAACATGTACTAGAATGTAAAATTCTTGTAGATTTGCAACGGGCAAATGATCTACCCAAAGGGCAACCGCTCGCCATTTTCACTTTCTTAAAACCGGATTTTTTATACAGAATGCAGGTCTAAAGATATACACGGAAACTACTGTACATCTAGTTACGACCCCATATCATGTGAATTATATATCAGACTAGTCCTACATGTAATGACAGGAAAATCTCACAGTCGCATTCTGACGCATGCTGAGGAGGATGACCTGCTAGTAATTAATTCCTCCATAATGATGACTTTGAAGCATTTGCTATTGTCTAATCCAAAATACGCACCTTCTGTGTCAAATCCGCCTTCTCTGCTACTCTATATCTGTCACAGTTATCATCTTTTCCTTGAAGCATCAGCCACATAAGCCACAAATTTTTCTGCTCTACCACCATGCTGAACTGTTCCCTGAATTTTCACGTTTTATCCCATATATACAAATGTACTCACAGGACAAAACTCGAGCACACTCGACCATTTAAGGATCTTCTCCGGACCAGGTCTAGTTAATCAAACACAAATCGGGCTATGATCTGGCTTAATCTGACAAAGTCTGCTTGGTCGAATGAGGGTCGAGCATAAGTCGTACGTGAATCGTAAAGACATCGAGAATTGTCGAGTGTTAGTCGTGTTAAATCGGGTAAAGGTCGAGTGGACTTTGAGAGCTAGCTCGATCAATGAATTTTATGACGTTGATCGGGATAAAACAGCATGGTCGAGTTGATCGAGTTGGTCTGATCGGTGGTGTAAATCTAACTCACAAGCTTTATTGACTCGACCAGCTTTAAAAACAAACAAGAGGATGAGGATATAAGTGATATTATCTAAAAGAAGTGTCAAGAGCTGAAATCCAAAGGGCAAAAAGACAAATCAGGTGCAAAACAACAGGAAGAATGTTCCTGACCCGAAAGCATATACTGAACCGTGCAATATCTAAATTTTTGTAAATTTTGTTGAAAACTGAGGAGTATCTCCCTCTAAGCTCTGTCCTAAACTGATTTTTTGGCTTTGTATTCAGTTCATATTTGTTATTTGTTCTCTATCAGTCTTTAAGTATTTTCTGGGTTTATGGTCTTTCAAACGTTTAGATTTTATCTGGGCTGAAGAGACATACATGTAACTTGCGCATATGCAGAAACTAACTTTGGTATTTGGTTATTTGGTACAGGCATTTCAAAAGAAATGGTAGGTTCAACCGATTCTATGGCGCACCAAACCTCCTTTTTCCTTGCGATAGTTTCCTGTAGCAACTAATCAGCAATTGATATTGAAGGTCGTAGAAATGTTCATCTCAGTGCGAAGTAAAATGAATCTTGAATCACAATTCGGACCGAAACTTTTTCCTCAAGGGACAGATATGTTTAATGGTCGTATGAGACGTTTTTTGTTGGATGCCAATGACTTATGAGGAAGTCTGCATAATTGGTTCTAGCTCGCGCGTAACGAATTAACTGTGAAAGAAAATATATAATTGTACTAATATTACATATCCCATTGGTAACTTACATTACAGCTGAATCAAATAATAATCATTTTTTTAAAAAGACAAAAAGCTAAGCATCAAATTAAATTTTAGACTCAAAATATATCCTTGTTAGAACAGTGAGAAATTAAGACGTCCAGTAAGTCAATACTTCCGTATTGTAGTAATATAATATTCTTTTCTTTATGCTTTATTACATTAGTAGTTTTAAGTTATATAAATATACCAGGAAGTTAAAGAAAAATAGAGAAATACTGGCAGATTGGTAATGTGAAATTTTGACAGAAGGTAAGTAATGATAAATAAATAAATATATTAGTTTACATACAGTGGACAATGCGACAGCGCTTCGTAAGCTTAATGTGAAAAAAAGTCAATTCTGTAAGAATTAACCACAGATAATGCATTCCTGTATTCATGTTCAGTCCCGGGGGTAACTCTCATATATTTTTTTTTAGTTTATAACTATTTTATTTATTCAATGAAATAAAAAGGATCAGACACAAGTTATTCCAACTTAGGTGGTCTTCTCCTATATACATTAAATATTACAACATTATATAGTATACAGAGCATGCGACAAGATTTTATATCATAAATAAATATGCTTATAAACATAAAGGAAAAAGCAAACAAGAGTGAGTGTGAAATATATTTTGTACGTAGACGTGCGGCTGGGGGGTCCAAAAATTGTACCCGAATTAATACTAGATAATGATCGAAATCCATACCCGAATAAATACTACCCTTATATATGACACCCATAAAATACTAATGTACAATGTAAATTTATTGTATGATTAGAAGAAAAAGGGCCAAATTCAAACATAACAAGAAAAGATATGGGTAAACCCATATCCAAGGATACTCGATTGTTCACATACCTGTACAATTTTGAAAAGGGCCATTTTCAAACAAACAAAAAAAAAAACAAAAAAAACAAAAAAACAAAAACAACANCCATATCTTCAATTTCTAAAATAATTGCTATACTATAACGAAATATTTCCGCTCAAACAATGTTGCTGTAAGTAACTGATTCACAAATATACTATCGTAGACAAAGATCACAAAATTAATAAAAAGTCTAAAAATACACATCGTTTATACACATCGTTCATGCTATTTATAACTTGTTAACAATCAATAGACAATCAATATTATGTCCGCCTGATACTGAGGAAACGGTGGTTTATGAATATTTGTACAAAACATTAAAAAATCGCTTCAGATCATTAGTAAAAATACACCTCTTAAATTATGTGTTTTCAGATAATTGATCTAGGGTAAGTTAAACTGATAATAAGTCGCCAAATACCGAACTATTTCCTACGCCATGACATTGTGATCTGTACCCAAAAACAAATATATATCTTGAATGATCGAGTATATGATAAAAGTGATGTTTTCTAACGAATCTTCTCACAATATTTATATGAAATTGAAAAAAAAACTACCCAAATTAATGCCAGATGTTTTAAAAATAGACCTAAATAATTATGAAAAGAGGGAAAATGATACTAGAATTTGTAAAATAAGGGCCAAATTTGCCACACGTTCCCGTATACCAATATATAGGAAGTCACCCCCCGGGTATACAGTATTGTTTTATTATCGGTGACCAGATTACACGAATCCACGCAGGATTACCATTTAAACGTAATTGGTCTAATAGAGAACAAATTTCCAATTGGAAAGCAAAAATCAGCTAAAGACAGAGCTACATTTATATGCATGAGGGAGATACTCCTCATTTAAGAACAAAATTCTCTGAAATTCACGTATTAAAAGTTTTTAAATAAAATCGGTTTTCGGGCCAGCAATGAAGTATTTCCTACTGGGTTAGTGAATACCCTCGGGAACTAGCAGTCATCGGCCCATTCGTAATAAAACTTAAACTAGAAAACACGAGGGGACTTTATAAACATAAGTGGATGATATAAATCGGATAATGGTTTTATGAAATAAAAACGATACGCTGGGCTATGGAATAGCCTTGGATAGAAAATTGTGTGTTTGATTGACAAGGGTGTGGTGGCTCATGATGTATTTGTTTACTCAAATCAATAATTCTCGTTATTTTTGTCATGTCGGATTCTACATACACAACTGGACCATGTACAGCTCGCTGATCACTCTTAGGTAAAATCAAAATTTTGTAAAATGTAAAAACTGGAGAAATTAAATGTTGTTCTAGCGTGAGGTTCTCACTATGGTGACCCCTAGATGTTTTGTTTTTGGTCGTTTTAACCTGGATATGGGATGTTGTCTCCTTGACATTTACCCCATTTCCTTTCTTTTTCATATTCTAGCGTATTTAATTCTTCAAAAGGAGCTTTATCCGTTTCTAAATTATCTATCATTGCTTGAGGAGGTATAGCCTCCCTACACACATAAGAGTTACACGTTTTACACACAATATGCTTCTCTCCAACATTTCTTTCAACCTCTCATCTTTTGCATTAAATTCTTTCTCGTGTACTTGGCTTCGAAACATAAACCTTCTACAGGTCATACTTATATATAAAAACCGGTAGCTCTTCATTCTTCCGCAAAAAACACAATTCTATCTCTTTCCACCTTTCGTTCTCCATTGCCTAAGTATCTCCACAAACTACAATCACGCTTTGTTTAAAACAATTGAAAAGTCTTTTATAGTATTTGTATATTATTGATTATTGCACAATACCTCATCTTTATTTATTAACTTCTGGTTTTAAATTTATACATTACTGTTCTTATTATTTTTATCATATCTATATTTATAAATCTTGCTAAGCGATATAGCAATACCAATCCCATCATCCTTTACAAACTTGTTCCCAGTACCACCTATCGTAAATGTTTATAATACATTTCAACTTCCACAAGGAAACAGAAAAATTTAACCCCGCCCCGTTTTACCAGGACGAAACTGGACGCCATTTTGATTTTCGAGAATCTGAAATTCCTATTGGTCAATAGTCTTCTGCGCAAGCGTACTCCTCACCTCCCCCCAAGAACTATCTATATAGCTAGGCTATTCCATAGTCTAGCTAAATATCGAAGTTACTGTTAATTTAGTTTCTGCATATGCGCAATTCGAAAACTTAACATGTCTTTTCAGTGCAGATCAAATCAAAGCATTTCGAAATCCATAAACCAAACTAGGTGTAAAACCTGATGAGAAAATATTACTAATAGGACCAAAGTAAAAAAGCCAAAATCAACGATCAGAGCTATGCATGAGGGAGATACAGCTAAGGAAAGAGCTGTGTATAAGGGAGATACTCCTTATTATAGAACAAATGTAAATAATACCCATTGGCGGATCCAATCATGTATTTTTTTATGAAAATCTTGATGTTTATTTAAAAATACCCCCAAAATTTTCGAATTTCTCTTACATTTTCAATTGGAACACCCTTTTCAAATTTCTTTGAATCGCACCTGCGGTATATAGAAAATGGGACACGGAAATATAACGTTTTAGTGCTTGTATTACATCTGGTTGTCCAGTGTTCCTTTCGTCGTTCGCGTTTTGAAATTGGACAGCATTGACTAGGTAAAAACAAAGACTTCAAGCTGACCTTAATTGTTTATGTAAGAAAGTAAGAACCTAACCGTAAGTCTGAAAACGAACAATCCGAGAACAATGGCAACATCGGAAACACCCAGATGAAGAACAAGGTCCAAATAAAAAACATGGAGAATAGGTGCACCGGTAGAGTAATCATCTGTTACTTCTTATAAGACTTCCGCCGTATTGAGCATGTAACTTCCGGAAGTGAAATAAAATCCAGGAGAGGAAAAAAAAAGTCATCTTGTTAACAAATATCCCATAGTGGTAAAAAACTTCGTGATGTCGGTCGTAACTCTTCTGAAGTGATGATTTCAAGTTAATGTACCCTATTTGTGAACAATCGAACTCTATCAAGGTACTCACAATGTAGTCACTGTATCGACCGCAGGCCCCTGAAAAGAGAATGACTTGGGAGGTGTAATCTCTATATGCTGGTGCTGTTGGAATGTTGCTACAAAGAAAAGTGAAGTTGACTATTAGAAGTCAAAGCGTTCGGCATACATTCTAGTTTGTAGTATATCTGTTGTGAATTCTAATATGAAGGTCATGGAATGAGGCTGATGTGGAAGTTGCTAATATCCTTAATTTGGGGCTCTTTTTGATTGATAAGAAGAAAAAAACAATCACGGGGGCTCTTTTTGATAGACTAGATGAAGAAAATCACGGACAATGATAATATCGATACTTTCATGCTAATGTTCTAACCAAACAATTGTCTACTTATTGTAGTCCTGCGTGCTGTTTTCTTAATTTTCTAGATAAATCATTATGCATAAGTTGTAGGATTGTACAAATATATCAACAATTAAAGAATATTGAGTAAATACACATGAGATCACAAGAGACAAATATATAAACAATGAAAGAATATTAAGTAAATACACATGAAATCACAAGATACAAATATATCAACAATAAAAGGATATTGAGTAAATACACATGAAATCACAAGATACAAATATATCAACAATAAAAAGATATTGAGTAAATACACATGAGATCACAAGAGACAAATATATAAACAATGAAAGAATATTGA
>MJUU01027784.1:0-11085 GCA_002080025.1 Modiolus philippinarum
TTTAACACAAATAGTATGAAAATCGATACCCTGAAATATTTAATAACCATACAGAACATGCATTATCATTAGAAATAGATTAGAAATATTTGTTTGTATTTTTCATGTGTTCTACAGGAAATTATGTCTGAAAGTATACATTTTGGGGTAAAAGGTAATCAGAACATCAAAGATGAAAGTTTTACGCAGATTTCAAAATTTTATGTTTGAGTTCAAAGTATTCCCATTGATTTTTTCTATATTTTACTTTGTATTGACTCCTGGAAACACCATTTTCTTTAAGACAACTATCATCCCTGGTGTATACAATTTTCAGTGTGCATTTCAAATAAGTTCACAACTTTTAAAAAGTTCATTTTGATGCATGATTTGAGATCAAAGATGAATGTGACATAAAATCACCATATAGAGTGCACTTCAGTCTCTGTCATTATGAAATGCTGTATACAAAAAAAAGTTTTATGCTTCAAATATCTTAACAAGTCTGAATAAACCTAATTTTGTGGCCAGTGTCAGATTTAGGGGGCTGGGGTGGCCCACTCCCCCCCCCTTAGGTCGGAAAAAAATTAAAATTCCTAGGTTTTTTTTAAAAATTGGGTTCCGGGTCCTCCTTTTGAAAAAAATATTGGTTTGGCCCCCCTTAGCAGAAAGTCTGGATCCGCCACCAGTGGCTTTTATTCAACAAAAAATATTGGAATCAACACCAAAGGATAGTGATAAACGGACCATAAGGTAGTCCATCAATATTTTTTTTCTAAAAATTAAGTTTCATGTACATGTATATATTTTTAACATACTAGTAATTTTAGTTAGTACATGTATTTACATATCAAATTTTATTTGTATTTTAGATATACAGTATGCCAGATTTTAAACTTTCCTACTATGTTAAAAATTTTCCAATGGGACAGAAGATTTTAGTAGATAGTGTTCAAGTCAAAGACAAAGTTAGGTAAGAAATTCAATATTCTTGTACAGTGTACATGTATTGTCAAAGTTACACAGAATTAAAAAAGCATAAGATTATGCAGCTTTATTTATACAGTGGACCAGAATATAAATTTATGATACAAATTGGCTGTGAAGAGACTTTTTTATTAGCTCACCTGACCATAAGAGTGAGCCATTGCCATCACTTATTGTCCATTGTCCATCCGTCCATCTGTCATCAGTTAAATTTTCCCATCTTATGACGATTGAAGGGTATATTAGAATACACTTGTTCATTTGCCATGTCATCCATCCATCATTCAGTCCAAGTTAGATCTTTCCCTTTACAACTAAATTTTGTTTTTCCACTAATGGATTTGATTTTACTGCCAGAGTTGACATATTCAACATTTTGGGTGTCTAATAAGAAGCAGGAGATGCTTACTATACCGGTACACCTGATCTCGCCCATGGTTTTTATTGGGTCCATGTTGTTCATCTGTACGTGTGTCTGCACCTTTCTTTTCTGTCCCGTACTCATGTTGTGTCCTTATTTCTTGGTCTTTCTGATGTTGCGGTTGTCCCTGTATTGTTTGTTTTCACACTACTGGTTAGATTCTCACTTACTTTAGTAACAAAATTCTTCTCTGCCTCAAGGGATTCATTAAAATTGAAATGCTGCTTCTTGTAATGAGTTATGTGATGTACGCTTCTTTGTTCCTCTACAAAATCAACACCCTGTTTGTTACAACTTTCAGAATTTGGTACTAGTGCTGTTATGCTTGACACGACAACGAGTGCAACTTCATGTTGATCATCTTCTCAGAATCTAAGAGAGCAAACTGAAACAGATTTTCCAGGAAAGATGTATGGATAGGTCTTTATGATCTGTTAAAAAAACAATGTGGAACATAGTTCAACATTGCATCATCTGCTATAGTAACTATTGAAGCAAATCTAACCAAACTGCACTTGAATGATGTATGGAAGGTCCTTTAACATGTTTTTTCTTTTTATTCAGTTCTGATAAAAACCATGGCCGCCAATGCTGAACATTGTTTGATATGGGACCCTTTTGGGATATCATATTTTGATCATCTCCCCTGAAACCATTGAAATAAATTCAACCAAACTTTACTGGAATGATCATTTGGAGAAGGGTCTTTACAAAAAATACTCATTTTGTTCTGATCAAATAAGAAACATGGCTGCCAGCTTGGAACAAAGTTGGACCATATGGGGAAAAACCACATTTTCATCATCTGCTCTGGAAAAATTGAAGCAAATTAAACTAAACTACTGGGATGATGAATCGAAGGTCTGTTACAAAAATTGCCAGATTTGTTCTGATTCAATAAAAACTTTTCCTCTAGGGCTAGCTTAATGTAACGTTGGACCCTTTGGGAAATTTACATTTTGATCATCTCCAGTGAAACTAATGAAGCAATACATACATGTAAATAATGTACTGAAGGTCCTATACATGTAAATTTGCACATTTTGTTAATATCCAATGATTCATTCCGGGTAGGGCTATGCTAAAGGGAAGCTTTCACATTCCACTGCAGATACAAACATAGACTCAATAATTTTGATTTACCGTATTTTACGGCCTAAAGGTCGATATTTTTTTTCCAAAAAATCGTGGGCTCGACCTTTCTGCCGTTTCAACCTATCTGATATCAAATCAAAATTTTCTCGCCTGATACAGACGTCTGATTGGTATGCCAGAAGATTCTATGATCTGATTTTTTGTTTCTGATATTGCTATTAAATCATTTAAAATCTCAATATTGCAATAAAATACAGTTAATGTTGTTTATTGTTTTGTGTTTTTGCACACTCGCAAAGCAGGAAGTGTTTGTTGGGTTATAATTACGATGAAAGTCGGAACAACTATGAATCAGTTACGGTTCTTCAGAGTTGCATTTCTGACTGAATAGTTTTATTTTTGAAGAAAATTTCTGCAGTATTTAAAGCATTTGATTAATATTTAACAATTAGGGACATCAATTATCTTAACTGATACAAGGATTTGCTTATCGTACCTGTACATCTGTACAAAGAATAATAACTCTTACATTTAATGTTTGCACATGCGTACAGGTAAAAACATGGCGAGGAAAATTCTTGCAATCGGGACGTGTGCTGTCCTAATTTTATTACTTCAATCTTTTGAATGAATTATTTTTATGGGAAATTAAATATTTGTGTCAATGAAATGGATCACGGCTTGGAGATAAAATTGGACCTAATTAGTGAATAACACCTGAACATGTCAAGCCATCAAGACAGCTTGTTGACATCTTTATGGCTTCCCTGGATAAACATTAATCAGTGATTAAATAATTACACCAGTAAACTGACAATCGATAATGAGTTGTAACAACAGTTTAATTGAGATTCCTAAGGCTGAACAATATTATAAATTGTTTTGAAAAGGAAATGACAAAACAAACAATTTATGAACATCGCTTTATTTAATTTTATTTATTTTCATAACTCCCCCAAAAATGATTGTATTAATAATAATAATCATTGAAATCAGCTAGTACAACATAAATTATAAACAATTTAAACAGTGGACAGAGCTTATACTTACCAATACTTACTTTCAAGAAATCGTCAGCTGTCGACCTATACGGCACCCTCGTCCTATCTGAGAACGGATCCAAAATTTTCCCCAAAAATGGTCCCTTCGACCTATACCCCCTATCGACTTTTAAGCCGTAAAATACGGTACCTGGATTCCACGCAATTCATGTTGGCTTCCTTGACAATACGAACATGGAATACTTAATTTCTGTGATGGAATAGTAGAGTTGTACAAAACACTTTGTGCCCTCTGTGTATATAAGACAGGCAAAGCTGCACATTAATCTATTTAAAAAAACATGTAGTTTTTAAATTGACTATAATTCATATGTGAATTTAACTATAACTTGTACTAACTTTTATACCCTAGTTTTGCTAGTTTTTTTATATTTTGCTGCAAACTTAATTGTGGTATTGAATCCAGAAAATGAAACTCTACTGACTGACATTTTTTGTTGTTTTTTCTACAGTACTGGTAGTACATCCTCTTTAGGAGACAGAGGTGACAAAGTTTTAGGAGAAATGCCCATACTGAAGGAAATTTTAATGGTAGGATTAGGGTACAGGAACTCCAGACCACATTTAATGGTAGGTATAGATGATTATTATTGTTTTGATAATAGCAGAAAGTTTTAAAACAGTATAATTTGGTTTTGAATGGATAGAGACAGGGAGGCCTGATACAAATAGACCATGTGATAACTTGAATACTGCAGCATTTAGTTACTTTGTACTCAATATTATCTTTGATGTAGGAAATAAAATGGTCTTGATACAGTACTTGTCATGAATAATAAAAACATGACAATTCTGGTGACAAGGGTTGTTTAAATAAATAACCTTTGATGTAGAAACATAATATTTGGTCTAGTAATATTATATTCATCAAGTGGTGCCTGGCAGGTATGAGTCATGAAACTTTGACCTCAATTGACTGATATCAGCTTCTCAGCAACTGTTCATGAAGTGGTTGGTCAGTGATAGCATGTAAGCTAGTCTTGATTGTCGGACATATCCCAGTCTTTCAAACTCATGGTCTTATAATGAATGTGACTGTACAGTGAAAGCTTAAGTGAACAATAAAGCTTTGTGGAAAGTTTATTTTTTTTGTTATTTGACTATGTATACCTAGAAATTATATCTCAAATGGGTTCTGGTATATTGTAATAGCACTATTCATAATCATTGTTACATTTGAGGAATTCAATTTAAAATAAATATAGCTGTGTGTAATTGTAATGTAATTTATTTCATTCAAAAAGAAAAGTAATTGTATTGTAGTCAGTTATGTTTCAATATAATTGATCCCATCCATGCTCTACATCATGACTTGCAACTTTGACTTCTCTAGTACATGGTCTAGTGAACTTGTTTAATGTTATGTGGTTGTCAGTACATGGAAATGTTGAAGATGATTTTTATTTTTGATTGCAGGCTAGAGTTGAAGATGATTTTTACATATATGAAGCATTCCCATACTTTCAAGCTGCAATAGATAACCATATCAAATTAAGATTCAAGAAAGTACAGCATAATTTAATAATGAAGGACAGAAAGTCTCGGAAAAAACGTATCGAAGATGAAGGTTTGCCTGATGAAACAGAAAGACAACAAAGAGTACCAAGGCTTAGATATTTTGAAGATGTAGCAGGATACAGTGGGGTGAGTCATCACTGAAATTCACTTATAAGTGCAAAGGACTTGTTCCTCAAAAGATGAAAGGCTATTGCTGTAGTTGGTTTGGACAAAATGAGAACTCATGTATAGCATAAATTTGAAGTATGAATATTGCAAAAAATTTATGATATTGTTTAAGGGACTACGAGCCTCAGATTTTCAGAAGCATTAGATATCCTCAGGTTTTATCCATTCAAACAGTGTTAAAATTTTTTGTACATGCAGACAAATTAACCTTTAGGAAGTCCTCTCGGTGAGAATCTCACTGGCTGGCAGTGAGCTCACAGTGAGCATTTTTATTGACCTTTTTTGCGTGCTAGGCGCAACTAGAAATATAAAGAAAACAGACTTTACTTTAGATTCAGTACAGTATTGCATTAAACATCAATGTGCATGTCCTAAGTGTAGTTTGGAAATTCTTCTGCTTGTGACAGTTGGTCGTCCAGTACTTCCTCTGTCAAGTCATCTAGTTCTTAAGTTTCATTATTTTTGCATAACTGATTAAAATGAAGCTACTGAGAATGGTAGGTTGTGCTCAGCTACAAATTACAAAAACACCGAAGTTACTGTGAATAATGTAAACAGAATTTCAGCATTTTGAGTCCGAAGTCGAGCACTACGTTTGTGTCCCTCTGTTTCTCTATGGCGAACAAAGTCATTTCATCCTCCGTGTACTACGTCAAAGAGGATGCCACACAACAGAAACATTGCGTGTCTATTTTATCACTCTTGCTCAAAAAGTCCATCTCTTCCTTTTTTGTGGAGGCGACGCCATGTCAGTATACACACTCGCGTAATCTCGTCAGGCGGGATGTGAATGGAACAGCCGTTGTTTACTTCGCAGGGTGTGATTTGAACAGCCAATTTTTACTTCCGGTGTATTGGAAAAATATTTTTGAGAGAAAATTTTCATATCGGGAGCTTTCAGAAACATATCGGTAGACTTGAGGCTGGGTGCCAAAACCGGTAGCCTCACAGTGAGACCGGGAGGGTTAATAACTCTGGCACATGGATCATATTTTCTTGGTCATAGGTCACTTTAAAATGTATAAAATAGACAGTGTATAAAATTTAATAAACTTCCAATTATATTTTCATATATTTAAATGCATATAAACATCTTATGCAAATTAAATGAAAACTCTAGAGAGAACTGTTTCCCGCCAAAATTTTGACGTCTTATATCTCAAAAATTCCTTCATGGATTTTCAAAATTTTTTGCTCAAGTTGTTCCATTAGCAGTGCTCTTCAAAACAAAAGGTCAGAATTTTAATTCTAATTACAAAATTTCTGACAATCGTACTCCCTTAAACAGTAGATGTTAAAATCTGGGAAATTTGAAAGTTATATTAATTTGTATTTCAAAATGTTTTGAAATTTTAACCAGGGAGGTAATCTTAGTTTGGATTTTCAAGTTTAAATTTTGATATGGGAGAATTTTTTTTGGAATAACATAACAAAATACCAAGATTGACATAAATTTGAGTTCTACAAATAAAAATTTTGATATATTATGTCTCTTAGTGCAGATAAAATGAAAACATTCTAAAAATCATATTTCAGGAGATTAAAACAAATAAAGCCAAAATGACACCAGAACCAGCTAGGAACTAATCTGAACACGAGGGAGAAACTCTGAATTTTATACAATTTTTAAAAATTAGAAATTTAAAGTTTTTAAAAAAAAAAAAAAACTCTGCCGATAATACCCTTGGGATTTTCAATCCACCAGCAGGGGGTTCCACTGGCAAATTGAGATTGCCTTTTTGACAATTTGTAGATTTCAGTGAAGATTTCAAAATTATGGAATAAGTTACATGAACCCTATTTTTTATGCCTTGACTAAAGGGCCTATACATCTATCTAAGTGACATCCCTATGATGATAAATCATCTGTATTATAAATTTAATGGACAATATGTGCATTTCAGCTTACAATGTCTCATTATTTGTGTTTAAGATAAAAATAAATACATGTATGACATTTTGTGTCTAGCTCATACCTGTAAATATGATTCAATTGAAACTGACATTATAGATTCCAAGTTCACACAGGATATTTACAGAAATACAAAACTCAACAATATGGCAATGTAATCTTTTCTTTCATTTATAATTCTTTACATAACAGTTGGTTATTCTCTTATGAATATGAAATACCAAATTTTAACTGTCTTGTATGATTCTTGACAATAAGCGTATTTGGTTTTTATACCCCTGTCTTTAATGGGACGTCTTATGGTATACCGTTGTCAATTCCATCAGTTGTACTCTAAATAGAGAATGCTTTGATCATTTACAGGATTGTTAAGTATGATGGAAGAAAGCCTCCTATCATTTTATTTTGTTGGTGGATTTTTTGTTCCTGTGTTACGGGACTTTGATTATTTAAAAAAAAAACATGAAATTGCTATTTCTATCCACATGTCCTACTCTTACTAAAGAACACTTTGATCACTTTTCTTGAAACTTGGCTTGCCTCTATTGTTACATAATGTAAGTTTGATCAGATGGAGTTTTTAATTTCAAGAACCTTTTAATCAGTTTGTTTTAAAATTGGGACAGGCGTATCATGTGCTCTTGGCACAGCTGTATATTATTCATGTTGTCATATAATGAATGGAAAGCACCTACCATATTTTGATCCATTTGGTATTACCACTGCACTATCAGGTATTGTTCAGTGACATGGTGATGCAGGAAAAATTCAAGCACAAGGAACAATTTTTGAATGTGCATGAAAGGGTCAGTTTTCCCAACAAACAACCTGACAATACTGCAGCAATACCTATCGGGAAAAGCATGAAGGTTAATTCCATGGTTTACTTTTAAAGGAAAAACAAATCCAATTTTCTATTTTATTATAAGATTGTATATTTTTTTCAGGTATTTGTATGTGGTCCCTACCCACACTGGATTTTTATGACAACAAGAGGTAGTTTGAGGATACATCCTATGATCATTGATGGACCAATCACATGTTTCTCATCCTTTCATAATGTTAATTGCCCAAAGGGCTTCCTATACTTCAACAAGCAGGTAAATATTGATAAGATATTGCTGTCATTATGTTAACAATAACAGCAATATCTCAGTATGAAAGCAATAAATAAATGGTTCCTAGATCTATGCAATAATGTGGATATCCTAAGATTTGTTAAAAGTTTATGCCAAATATGTACATCAGTGTACTTATGTCCAGTTAGTATACTGTGCATGTTTGTGTCATGACAAAAATGCATAAATTGACAAATTCATATTCAAGCACAACTACATGTAAGTGTACAGACTACTTTAGTTAGGGTATTAAACTACATGAACACATTATTGGTACCAGGTAAAATTAACACGGTCAATAATTTTAAGAGGCCTGATAATCATCCCTGATTTGAACTAATTCAGGAGAGGCACTTAAACACATTCAGTACTTTTTCTGTGCAACTTGAACTCATTAAATACAGCTTCACGGCATGTGAACACATTCAGTAATAGAACTAGGCAATTGAAAACATTTAGCAGTGGTTGTTTAAGTCAACATTGACACTTTAAGTATTGTTACTTAGGAACATAAGCACATAGTGCCACCATGCTATATGAATCCTCTCTGTAGAGGTATTAGGCTACACAAATACATTCATTATTGCATCCAAGTCACATGAACTTAGGAATTTGAACACATTCATTAGAGATACAAGGCAAAATGATAAGTGATACAAGACAACAGGAACATATTTATTTGTGGTATTAGACTACATGAACCAGTTCATCAGAGGTATCAGGCTGATTTTTTCAGTACTGGTACTAGGCATCATGACCACATTCAGTAGGGGTAACAAATTATTGAGCACTTTTATACATGGACACCAAACTTTTTGTGCCAAGCAACATACACGTACATTCACTAAATCTGTCTTCTATGGTGGCACTGTTTTACATGAGCATTTACAGTAACTTCACCAATTGTAATTCAATTATAGTGTCAGGCTACATCTGTCAATGCTACCAGGCAAAATTAATTAATTAATCAGTGATACCAGAGAGCATTAGCACATATATTAATAGTGATACAATAACAAATTGATCAGTAGAACATGGTGCATTAACACATCAAGTATAAATATTAGGCTGTTGTCTTTTTGCAGTCTTGTGACATATATTTATTCACTTTTTCTTTTTAAACAGGGTGAACTAAGAATAGCAGTTTTACCCACTCATTTAACATATGATGCTCCATGGGCAGTTAGAAAAATACCTTTGAGATGTACCCCACATTTTGTAGCTTACCACCCAGATAGTAAGGTGAGTTGATTTCAATTAATTTTCATGATGTATCGATGAAAAAAATACGCTGATGTGCAAAGTATGAATAATTGTCAGATCACAAAAATCACACTTACTTTTCTGAAACAAATGATGCAGTCAGTAAATCTTTTCTTTGTTTCTATATTTAGTGGCATTTCCTTATTTATTTTGTGATTTTTATCCTTCTTTTCTAATGATGTATCATTAAACCTAATGAAGAAATTTCAGGATCTATCAACAAGGACAAGCCATACATAACCCTGACCATCGCCCAAGTTGGCACTCCATGGTGTGTGGGGAGCAAGGGAGTGACCTTGATATAATTTTTGTCAAGAATACCGCTTAAGTGCACGCTAGGGGCCTTCTTGATCTCGCTTGAGGGGTGAATATTGTTCACCTCTGGTTGAAGACCCTTATCAAGATGTAAACAGGAATAAAAGCCCTGTCCTTGATAAACTGGAGTTTTCTATGTATCGTGTGCGTTTTTGTCACATGTACATTCACTCCATATCTTTTCATTTTTTCTATTCAAAACTCAATTTAAAGAATTGTTCAATATCTACAGAAATCAGCAAGATGTATTAATACATTTTGTAAATCAGGCTCATCCGGCAACAGATGACAGTGATTGTAAGAAAACTTTGCCTGTTTAAGTTATGGGTAAAATAGACATGGATGTAGCTTTGCTCGACATTCAGCAATGAATTCCGCCCAAACAGGTGTTAGGGGCCATCTTGAACTTACTAGGAGGTATGAGCAAAGCTCGTTGTTAAAGGCCTCATAGTGATTTCAAGATGAAGAACAATAATAAAAGCGTTGTTCCATTGCTTGGTTTTACCATGTATTTGTAGAGACTTTGTCTCATGTACATTTACTTCATATCCTTGTATTGTTAATCTGATACGTATACATATCATGACAAAAGATATAATTAAAATACAATTTAACTTAGATTGCTCAAACTGCAATAGCTCTAACACCAATGTGTCTTGAACGCTTTTTATTGTCTTTTTGTAATAGTTAAAGTATGCTTCAGAGTAATTAATTGAATTAAAGTGCTTCGTAAGAAAAGGGGTGGTCAAGATGCCTGAGCGCACAGCGCGAAGGCATTTTAACCACTTTTTATACGACCGCAAAAATTTTGCGGTCGTATTATGTTATGGCGCAGTCGTCGGCGTCGGCGTCGGCGTCTGTGGCCAGCATAACTTTGTTTCTAGTGGACGGATCATCTTCAAATTTCAGTATGTGGTTTGTTGGCATAATGGCTATCCCGGGTTTTAATTTCGGGTTTATGGCCCCACCCGTTTCAGAAAAAGGGGCCAAAAAGGGGTAAAATTGGGTATTTTTGTGTCTGTGGACAGCATAACTTTGGTTCCAGTGAACAGATCATTTTCAAATTTTAGTATGATGTTTCTTGGCACATGCTTTAGCCCGGGCTATAATTTTATGTTCCTGGCCCCGCCCGTTTTAGAAAAAGGGGCCAAAAGGGGTTAAATTGGTTGTTTTCACATATTTGACTGTAGAATCTTTATTATTTATCGGATTTTGATGGGGTTTCTTTCAGTAAACTCCTTAGAAAAT
>MJUU01027784.1:34290-74527 GCA_002080025.1 Modiolus philippinarum
AATGGCCACCAAAAAAGACGGGAAAATTTTACATTGTCTGATTTCTATGACATTTGGTTTCCAAATTGGTCTTGATGTCACAACTTCAAAACTGATGTTAAAAATTGTTCGTTGACCGCCATTTTTAAAATGGCCGCCAAAAAAGGCGGGAATTCAACATTGTCCAATTTCAATGAAATTTGATTTCCAAGTAGATATTTGATGTTGCGACTTCAAAACTGATGTTGAAAATTGTTTGTTGACTGCCATTTACAAAATGACGTCTCAGCTTCAAAACTGGTTTGAAAGTGGTCCTTAGCAAGAACGTTTTTTGTCAAAACAGCCCAACAAAGAAATATAGTAAAACATGATCAGACTTTAAAAACAGTTCAAAATATTGGAGGTGTTTGAGCTACGAAAGTTTGAGAAACTAAAGATCAACTGTATAACTTGCAATGTTACCTTGATTGTGGCAACTGAAAGCCAGGTGAGCGATACAGGCTCCTGGGAGCCTCTGGTTTCTAGTTAGTTTACTTTATGTCTGTAGGAGTCTAGGATGATGCTTATTTCATTGTCTCTTTGACACATTCCCTGTTTCCCTTCTTTTTTCTATTGTAATAAAATCTTAGCCTAATTTGACATTAGAATCAATATCTTGCATTTTTGGTTGTACATGTAGTTTTGCAGTTGGAAACGACCCGTCTCTTGAACCTAAAACAGAGGTGTTTACCACTACGGATTTTCCGTATTTTCTACGGATTTTCAAGTAAAAATACGCAGTACGGATTCACACTGCAAATATACGGTTTACTCATAAGCCATGAAATAAATCGGACCTATTTCTGAGAAAGGGCAATAAGTGTTAAAGAAGAACTTTCTATAGTAAACAACGTTCTTTTAAGCTCAAAATTGAATGATGTAGGTCTCTGTTAAAACCATACTTTCGGAGCGCGTCCCAAGTAGGTGGATAGTTGAAATCTCGTCTATGCAGGGTAGCCAGGTCATAATTCAAAGTTAAATTTCCTGCCCCTACCCATTTTTTTCGCATACGGAAAACCTAAGTTGCGAATCATCGTCGACACACTGTGTGAAGCAACGCCACGTCACAGGCAATAAAAGTCCCCTTCTATATTTCACATAGAAGAGAATACTCGCTAGGGGTTGTATGAAAGGTTAAATTTCCTACCCCTCTCCGTTTTACAGTTGTTGTGAAATATTCGGGTCATTCAAATTCTGATCGCGAATCATTGAAGACAAACTAGAGAAACTCAACGCCCCGTGTAGTTTAAAGAACACTTCTTTATTGGTCGTACGAAATCCGACTCTATGGAGGTCGTATGGAAGGCTAAGTTTCTTGCCCCTACCCAATTTTCCAAAGGCAGTAAAAACTTGTTACCCTGGTTGTTAGTTTCTCTTTTGTATCTTTTACTTTAACTTATGATTGCGAATTCTTTAACTCTTCTTTCGTCCTGCTATAGCTGAAATATTGCTCACTTGACGTGTAACTCTAATCAATCAATCAAAATGATGTAGAGAAAAAAAGTCATATGTAGAGGAGTTATTCACATAAATAATAGTTAAGTTTCTCTCATTGATTTGAAATACGGGAAAATATTCTCAAAATACGGGTGATTACGGAAATATTACTGCTGGAATACGGATACCAGCTATGAGGGGTAAACACCTCTGCTAAAAACTTGTCCCTTTCTTTCAGGTATTATATGATAAGGAACAGAAAGGACCTGTCACAGCATTAGCACAAATACAGGGATTTCTTCTGACAGCTATTGGACAAAAGGTACTGGTTCTTAATGAAGAAATATAAAATCCTGAAATATCAGGATTTCTGCTAGTTCATAACTCAGAAATATGACATGATAAAATATCAAAAATTTCTTATAGTTTTTAATTTAGAAATAACAAGTTCTTAGATATCAGAGATTTCTACTGATTCATAATTCAGAGATTACAAAAATGCTAAAATACCAGGGATCATCAGGTGTTGGATAAATATGGAATATAGGACTATTTGTTTTTGCTACAAACGTTATCAATGCCAGTATGAAGCAAGCCCATTTTGGGTAAGCTTGATGAGTTATGCTGTGATGAAGTCCGTATCAAAAACAAAATGTCTTACATTTCTTTTACGGGTTATTCACAAAATGGTACATAAAACTCTTTCTCTTATGATGCACGATTATTATCTATTCCTTACATGGATAGATATTTGTGGTACACAACAAGGCTTTGAAGCTGGAGTTAGATATGACTTGTTGAGTCGCTTTTACAGGAATTTCATTGGTCAAGCGCCAAGTAATAACACATCACACTTGATGTGCTATTACTTTTTCGACGTTTCTATTGGACAAGTTTGAAATCTTGTTGGCTGTGATCAACATTACCTAGCAACGGTGCTGTTATTTGAAACAAAAACAACAGTTTGGCACTTAATATTTACAAAATCATAACAGAAATAGTTTTAATAACTGGAAAGAATTGTATATCGCTGGATATCAACTCTCGTTATGTAATTTCAAATATAATAAACTTGCCAAAGGCTTGTTTATTATATATTGAAATTACATAACTCTAGTTGATATCCAGTGATATAGATTTCTTTCTTGTTATGAAAACTATAAATAATACATTGAAATGAGCCGAAATTTCTTTTATTTAATGTTTTATTTAATGTAAGAGAATATTTATCAATTATGGACTTTTAACGAAGTCAATATGTTATATATGGACCTGTTAGGTCTATATTGACCGAGGACGAAGTCCGAGGTCAATATATTCCTAACAGGTCCATATTTAACATATTGACAGAGTAAAAAGTCCATCATTTTTATATTACATATGTAGTTTTATGGTAACTCATTACATTTTTGTGAAGGAAAATTTTGTCAATACATCGGAATTTAATTAGAAATAGAACCTTTATTTGAAGGCGGGTGTAGACCGGCCAGCATCAAGGATTGGTAACATGAGTGCTCATAGGATAAATAAATGCCGACATTTCTCTTAAATTTGCAAATAAAGAAAACAAACAAGTAAGCCTTTTTAATAGCGTGTTTACGTGAAGTGTTCAATAAAAACATGTTAAATATATTTTTCACTGATTTCAGTGGTTGCTCTGTAAAGACATTTTGATATCCCCTTTTATCATTGTTCCGGGCGGGAACTCCTTTTAATGTGTTAAGCATTTTCATTTTTTAAAATATTTTTTCATAAGACCTTTCTTAATAAAAACTATAGTCTGAAAGTCAAACCAGACATGTAGCGTCAATAAAACTAAAAATAGAAACATAGCGTCAATATACTTAAAAATAGAAACATAGCGTCAATATACCTAAAACTAGAAACAACGCTGAAATATATTGAACATTCTTAAAATCACGTGAGCGTATGAGCCAATGAGATTAATTGGAAATTATACCATATGTAATATAACAGAATATTTTTCTTTTGCAGTTATACATATGGCAGTTAAAGGACAATGATTTGATTGGAGTGGCTTTCATTGACACATTTACATATATCAACACTTTAAGTACAGTAAAGAATATCATCTTGGCTGGAGATATCATCAAAAGTATAGCTTTGTACAGATATCAGGAAGAGCTCAAAGTTTTATCTCTTGTCAGTAGGGTAAGTCTCAAAACTTAAAAGAAATTTTACCAGTTAACAGATTACATGTAAGTCTCAAAACTTAAAATCAGATGTAAAGAAACTTCATTAGTTTTTTTCTTGTTGGTAGGTTAAATCTCCAAACTTTCAAATTAAGTGAAGAGAATCTTTATGTACAATTTGTTATAGTTTTGAAAATTTGTTATGAGCAACATATCTGGAAAAGAATATGTTAGTTTAGTGAAAGATAATTGATATACATGTATTTAAACTAATGTTATTATAAGGCCATACAAAAATAATTATTAGATTCTCAGGCCATTTTTCTGAAAAAAATGATGAGGCAGGGAGGGAGAAAATTTTTATTTTTATTTGTTCAAAATCATGATGAGGCATCTTTTTACATTGCTGAAATGCCCAAAGAGTGATGAGGCAGGTGATTTTCATTTTTTTTATTTGAAACTTGAATAAAAAAGTAAATTTAGTTCCCAGAAAAGAGATGAGGCAGGGGCCTGAGAAGCTAATGTATTTTTTTATTTTGCCTAAAGCACTTTCAATAATATAACCAGGGATGACTGCTTTTTATCCTACTTTTAGTTTTACTGTGACATTGTCATACTCAAATGAATGCAACATGTTTTTCTGCTCTTATATTGAATAAGCAAAAAAAAAGAAACAATGGATTTAAGCAAAAAATAGCAACAAAATTGACATATTTACAAGTGCTGGTTATAACAATACTTGTACATTGTATCTGTTTGTATTGTTTCAAAAAATATTTGTGATCAGAGTTTAAGTAAGAAAAGCCGAGTGAGAGAGACCAGGGTTTTGTTTCCAAAGATAAAGAACGAAAGTGACTGGACTTTGATAAGAGTTTGACCTTCCATGCTGTTCATTTTATCATGATTTCCAAGTAGCAAACTTTAACTGAAAATTAAAATAATCTCATAACAATTTTTAAATCAGAATGATTGTACTTTGATAAGGTCAAAATTTGTAGGTGCTCATGGCTTTTCAGTGAAATGTAATGATACTACACACCTCAATTAAATAAAAAGGTATTTAGATATGACAAAATGAAGTTTGAAGCAAATATAACATAAAAAAAGATCAGAAATTTTTAAAGATATATAAATAAATTTGTCTTCTTAGCTCACCAGACCTGAAGGGTCAGTGTGAGCTATTACCATCACTTGGCGTCCCTCGTCCGTCCGTCCGTTTAACTCTTCACATATTCATCTTCTCCTCTGAAACCACTGAAGCAAATTCAACCAAACTTTACAGGAATGATGTATGGAAGGTTCTTTAAGAAGATTGCTCATTTCGTTCCGATCCGATAAAAAACATGGCCGCCAGCACGGAACTTAGGTGTAACATTGGACCCTATGGAAAAAATCACATTTTCATCTTCTGCTCTGAAAAGGCTATAGCAAATTGAACCAAACTTTACAGGAATGATGTACTAAAGGTCCTAAACAAAGATTGCTCATTTCGTTCCGATCCGATGAAAAACATGGCGGCAAGCATTGAACATGGTTTAACATAGGACTCTATGGGAAAATCACATTTTCATCTACTCCTCTTAAACCACTGAAGCAAATTCAACCAAACTTTACAGGAATGATGTATGGAAGGTTCTTTACGAAGATTGCTCATTTCGTTCCGATCCGATAAAAAACATGGCAGCCAGCACAGAACTTAGGTTTAACATAGGACCCTATGGGAAAAATCATATTTTCATCTTCTGCTCTGAAAAGGCTGAAGCAAATTGAACCAAACTTTACAGGAATGATGTACTTAATGTCTTTAACAAAGATGGCTCATTTCGTTTCGATCCGACGAAAAACATGGCCACCAGCACGGAACATGGTTTAACATAGGACCCTATGGGAAAATCACATTTTCATCTACTCCTCTGAAACCAATGAAGCAAATTCAACCAAATTTTACAGGAATGATGTATGGAAGGTCCTTTACTAAGATTACTCATTTTGTTCCGATCAGATAAAAAACATGGCCGTCAGCACGGAATTTAGGTTTAACATAGGACCCTATGGGAAGATCACATTTCCATCTTCTGCTCTGAAAAGGCTGAAGCAAATTGAACTTAACTTTACAGGAATGATGTACTAAAGGTCCTTAACAAAGATTGCTCATTTCGTTCCGATCCGATGAAAACATGGCGGCCAGCATGGAACATGGTTTAACATAGGAACCTATGGGAAAATCACATTTTCATCTACTCCTGTGAAATAATAGAAGCAAATTCAACCTAACTTTACAGGAATGATGACTGAAGGTACTTTACAAAAATTGCAAATTTCATTTCAATCCGACAAAAAACATTGCCTCAAGTGCAAAACATAGTTTAACATTGGAGCCCAGTATGATAAAACCATCCTTTTCATCATCTCCTCTCAAAACAATTAAAGCTAATTATACTAAATGTATAGAAGGTCTTTTGCAAAAATTACTCATTTCATTAGGATCAGACAAAACACACGGGTGCTAATTGAGAACATACCTAAACACCCTACCCCATTGGTAAAAAACATGATCATTTTTGGTCATGCATGGCATAGAAGTGTTTTGTCAGGTGAGCGATACAGGCTCAGTCTCTGAGCCTCTAGTTATTTTAACAGGATATTAGACCCTTAGAAGTTTACACAGCAGAGTACATGGTTGATAATACACAGTTATGTTTCCTTGGTAAGACGAATTAGCATTTGTCTAATGTTTCTCTGACAGTTAGGCCATAATAAGATAATTCCTAGATCCTGATCCATTTGTTCTCAAAATATTGGATGGGTTAAGGAATTTTATTTTTTGGCAAATTTTGTGAAAAATGCTATAATTTTACAAGTATTTCACAAGTAATTAATCCAAATTGGTCAAATAAAAAAAAATAAAAATTTTTGAGAATGGTGAAAAAATTAGGGCGGATGGAATGTGAATCTAGGATATTTTTTATTTTGGCCTCACTGTTAAGTACAAGGAGGAGTGGCATACTTTCAATGTATATCATTTCTTTTGGGTCGTTTTAACCTGGATATGGGATGTTGTCTCCTTGACATTTTATCCCATTTCCTTTCTTTTTCATACTTGAAAAACCTCTTGCAAACACAAGTTCTAAGTAAAAACCTGTATATAATAGTTGATGTTCCAAACCCAGACTTTGTTAATGTTCTTTAAAATTTTAGGGAAGTAAATAAAGACCATGTGACAATGGACAAGTTGTCAGATTACTTAAGAAACCCTTATGAATTTAGTATCCTGGATTTTGAAATCTCTTGAGGTATAAAGCAAAACAAATAGATAAATAATTATACTAAAACTAATCTGAGATTCTGATTATCGCAAAATAGTAAACAAATGATCTAAAGAACACAGTAATTCACTAAAGGGCATTAGGCATGAGTGAATTGCAGTGTCATTCGATCATGAATTGAATATTTTTTGATAACAAGATTAGAGTTTTAATGCATAAAATTAGAAACCATGAATTCAAGTACACCACAAAATATTGATATTTATTAAAACCATAAAAATGAATGTTCAAGAATAAAAGTACTTCTGCAGTATGTTTTTGTTGACTGATTTCTTTATTATTTCAGTGTCTGACAGAATGAGGAATATAATATTGTATGCCTACCAACCTGAAGGTAAATATTTTTTTGTGATTTTCTTTGGTAGCCAAGCACAAATATTGTCATAACTTGACTCTGTGTGTGTCTCGAAGACAAAAAACATCATGTCTGAAAAATATTAGTTAACATTGTCTGCATTCAATGGACAAATGCAGATTTGCAACAGCCTTAATATTGTAATGAACATTTTGATTGGTCAAACCATTCTTTATGAGGATAGTGATTTTCAAGGATAGGTGTTGATTTCTGATTTCAACATGTTCAAAGTTGGTCTGTTGATTACTGACAAAAAAAAAATTTCATGCGAAAGCTGTAAGTAAATATGTGTAAATTTAAAAAAAAAGAGAAGAAAAACTGATATATATTAAAAACTTTTACAGCTAGCACTCAGTAGTAATATCTTTTTATCAGTAATTTGTATGAATTTCCTTTGATCTACAGTGGCTGAGAATGTTAGTATCACCAAACTGGATGTGATGCCAAGGAATTTTCTGATAACTCTCAAGACGTCACATTCATCAATACTACATGTATAACTTGTTGGTGGAATAAAATTTTGTTTTAGTAGATAAATATAGATTACACCACAAGATCCCGTTCATTACCATATTTTATCCACTAGAGATAGTTAAATTTTAAAATTTTAATTGCGAGGCTTGCCGAGCATTTTAAAATTTTAAAATTTAACTATCGAGAGTGGATAAAATATGGTAATAATCGGGATAAAGTGGTGTAATCTTTTTCTCTAATGATCAATGATAAACACCGAGAATTGTATTCCGAATAGATTTGGCGAGAAATAGCACAGGGCTTTATTCAACATACGTTGAATAAAGAAAATTTATCTAACGGGTCAAAACCGGTTTAAACTTGACATAACATTAGAGAAGGAGAGTTATTTTATCTTTTTTTTTCTTAATATCCATTATTAAGATAAAAAGAGTTGTTTATCTTTTTTTATGAGAAAAGTAATTTATTTCAGGCAATAAGAAGCAAATTGACAGTGAAATTGACCAAATATAATGTTTGATATATGTAACTGGGAATGTCATTTAGATAAAGCTGGCAAAGCTTAAGGAAAGTTCTGTCAAAAAAAAAATTGTCTTGTTTCAATCTGAGTGTGACCCATTGTGTGCAATTTAATGTTCCAAGAATATGTGTCAATTTGCCTTCAGTTGTATGTTCTCACACTATCTTACCGTTTCAAATTCTTAGGATTTTTCTGTGTTACAATGTCTTAATTTTAGCTGTTCTTTGTAGTATTTATATAGGTTTTAAGTTATTGTTTAATCCATACTGCAACCTCTAAGTGTCTTATTATAACTGTCATCTTCCATAAATGTAGGTTGTGTACAGGGTATTTATTATGGCAGTGTATTCTTTCCTTTGGATAAAATGTACTAGAGTAGAATATCTGAAACATTTAATTGACTAATCACAATGGAGAACTGACTGTGATGGAATAAACACCAAGGTAGAAATATAATAGGTTGTTTATATACCTAGAAATTTTGTACACTCACAGTTACAATCGGATATGACCTACAGAAGATCAATGCACCTGACTAATTTTCCTTGAATAATTGCCAAATGTTGGTTTTGTGATACAAAAATTGTAGCAATGAAGCAACTTAAAAAAATACCTGACGTGGCAATGTAAATTTGGTGATGCTGTACATATTTCGAGACATTTTGTCTTGTATTTTACAGAAAAAGTACATTTTTCAGGTCGTATATTGGTATGATACTGGCGGCGTTGTCGTCGGTGTCTGAAAGACACTTCGTTTCCTTGCAATAACTTAAGTTCTGGTTGACCAATCCTTATGAATTTTATTACAATGTTCCTTGGCACAAAGGGAAGGCTGAGATTTGTTTTGGGTATTGTCCCCCTGCCCATTTCTTAAAAAAGGGCCAAAAAGGCACAAATTGGCTGTTTTCATATATTGGGCTGTAATCAGATTTTGATGGGGTTTCTTTCAGTGTGCTCCTTATTAAATTTCCAATCAGGAATATCAGAAGTCCATTATTTGTAGAAGTCTGCAACTTGTTAAATATGTTTTGTGATGGCGTTGTCCCCAGATTAGGCCGTTATCAGTAAAATCGTCTACGGGGTGTTCCTCCCAGTCTCATTCGTATAGTATGGAATGATGGGTAAAAGTATTATCACAAAAACAAGTACTTGTTAATTAATCACAGTTGAATAATCATTTAAGTTAAACACATGTGAAAATGAGAAATGTCAACATTGTTCAACCCAGCCAGGGTAGAATTCTCTCCAAAAATAGGAAAAATGGAAAGTTTATTGACGTCAATAATACAAAAAAATTTCGTATTATAATGATAACTTGGAAGAGATTTTTTAGCAAGATCGATATAAGGATTTGAAAATTAAAAATAACTTTATACATCAAATCCATAAAAACATATTTTCCTCCAAAAAGTTAAAACGATAAATTTATTGACTGTATATATGAAGTTGTGAATGTGGATTTTCAAGAAAAACAATTGAAGAAAAACGGCCATAGAAAAGAATCCGGGATAATGAAATTGGAACTACACAGCAGTGCCACACATATTTGTTTCCATCTGCTTATATTATAATAATCATAATTCGGGTGAAAAAAAGGTTTAGAAAGCTTTTTCTTGTTTGCTATTCGGCATGAAAAAAAAAATTCAAGCATTTGTCGAGACAATCTCTGTGACCCCAATATTTTAAAAGAAAAGTAGATATATAATTGACCAGATCCGTTCCTTTATAAATCATTGTTACGCACTTTATTGCATTAATACAAAACATAGTTATTTAACAATTTCACCATAAGTAATTCCGAGATATTTAGCATGCTACCAATAATTTTAATGTCAGATAATAATCATAATTCACGTGAAAAGGTTTAGAAAGCTTTTTCTTGTTTGCTATTCGGCATGAAAAAAAAAAAAATTCAAGCATTTGTCGAGACAATCTCTGCGACCCCATTATTTTAAAATAATAGTAGATATATATTCGACCAGGATCCGTTCCTTTATAAATCATTGTTACGCACTTTATTGCATTAATACAAAATATACAAAATGTAGTTATTTAACAACTTCACCAAAAGTTATTCCGAGATATTTAGCATGCTACCCATAATTTTAATGTCAGATAATTGATAAACAAAAAAGTTAACAAAATGAAAAAAGAAACCATGAATTCTTATTTAGTTTTAAACATGTAAACATAACTTTCGGCAATTTAGTCTACTTTTTACTTTCTCTTAATAGTACAAATCTTGCTATATTGGACAGTTTTTTCTTTCTTTTTTTATTATATTTTCTATTAAGTATTGATTTAATCTTTTATGTTGTATCTATTTTGTACTCCTATTATAAGTCGGTTAATCCCGTTATTAATTATCATATTTATCTGAAAACTGACGGGGTAGAGTCTGACACGCAGAGAATATAAATTGTCCCCGTGGATTTTGCATATATTAACTGTACCCACAATGCAACATTTATTTTCTGGCCATGAATTTTTTGCTACTATTTTTAGTATTCTCCCATGAAATCTCGCTTGAATCACAGCGGTAGTCTGGGGACAACGCCGTCTACTGATGTATTGCGAGTTGCTGAATTCTACTAATAATGGACTTCTGGGAATATGTATATGGATTTCACATCACATTTACTGTTCACGAGATAAATGGGGCCCTAAAGGGGGAATTTCAAAAAAAATTTTTAAGTCTGATTTTGATGCAGTTTTTAGCAATGGATTCCTCAAGAAAAATTAACTTGCACTTCGCCATCAGGTTTCCTTTCTGAGCTATTAGGGGCCAAACTAGGCCAAGATTACAAATATATTAATTACCTCAAATTTTTATTTATCATCAGATTTTGACAGTATTTTTTTCTTTAGATTTCTTTTGTTGTCAGCTTTCAGTAGTATTGCAACAGATTTGGTCTGCTTTCAAGATATAAGGAGTCAAAGGACTTAAAATTTCAATTTTTAGAAATATGTGAAACTTGATTTTGCATTAGATTTTATGGAATTTTTTTCTATGGATTTGTCTTGTTGTAAGCTTTGGCAAGTATATCAACAGAATGGCAAAGCTCTTACCATTTCCGCGTTATCAGGGATCAAATGGGCCAGAATTGCAATTTTTCTAAATGTGTCCATCATATTACTGTGTCAAGCTCCACATTCAATTAAAAAATACACTTGTTCAAATTTAAGCGGTCAACATGCTGCGGTCGTATAATGCTGCGCTTTGCATACTAGCCTTTGAATTTCTTTTCCTGTTTGCTGCACTCATTTGGAGAAAAGATGAAATTTCTTACAGTGAAGAAAAGTATCTCAATCTTTGATATGATCTCATGCAAGAACTTATATTCTTACAAACCTTGAAGGGATGTGTCTTTGTTTATGTCTATCAATATACATGTATAGTCCATTTGGTGGCTATAAAAATAGGGGAAAAAATAATAAAAAATCAAAGATAAACTAATGACATGTTTAGTGAAACTTTTCTTAATAAAATAGTCAATACATAACTGAAAAACATATTTATGGTATTTTCCACTCAAAAATTCAGATTTTGTCCATTACTTGCAATAGTATTTTTTCAAGACCACAAGTATGGGGTGTGCCATAGAACTAAACAGCCTGACCTAACCCTAACTGGCTATTGTTATACAAATTCTGTCACATGGCACTTATATACATGTGTGAAGAATTTAAATATAGACCTAGCATTTGCATGTAAAGATAAACATATTCAACATGTGATTGTTGTTTTCATAACAAACAAAAGCCATTGGTCAATTGGAATCTAATTTATCCATTGTTGAACTTAGTCATTTTTTCATCAAATTTTAACATTATGGTACTGAGTTTGTGTAATCTGAAACTCTGACACCTTATACCTGATGCTTTTGAAACTTTGCACAGTTGTTCTGAACGCATGGAAGATGTGCACCTCCTCTTTTGGTGAGATTTGGATAAAAATTGTTGAATTTATTAATTGTTGAACTTAGTCATTTTTTCATCAAATTGTAACATTACGGTACTGAGTTTGTGTAATCTGAAACTCAGACACCTTATAACTGATGCTTTTGAAACTTTGCACAGTTGTTCTGAACACATTGAAGATGTGCACCTCCCCTTTTGGTGAGATTTGGATAAAAATTGTCGAATTTATGCAGTGTTGAACTTAGTCATTTTTTCATTAAATTCATTAAATTTTAACATTACAGTACTGAGTTTGTGTAATCTGATACTCTGACTCCTTATACCTAGTCTTTTTGAAACTTTACACAGTTGTTCTTGACATATAAAGATGTGCACCTCCCTTTTTGGGCAGATTTGAAAAAAAATGTCGAAATTTATGCATTGTTGAACTTAGTAATTTTTCAGCATATTTTAACATTACAGTGCCTGGTTTGTGTAATCTGAAAGATTAACATCTCTGACTAAATACCTTTGGAAGTTTTTACTGTTGTTTGAACACATTGGTGATGTGAACCTCCTTTAGGCCAGTTTTGATGTAAAAAAAAATGTCAAATTTATCTATTATTGAACTTGTACTTTATTCTATCATATTATATCATTATGGTACTCAATTTTTGTCCAGAGACGTTGCAGAGTGTTGAAGGCATTGACCATGGGCAGCTATTCTTGAATTTTTGCATTGCTTTCATATATTTTCTCATAAAGATTCAAAGTATGTGTTTATTTGAAACTCAGGTGTGGTTTTCACCTTTGCTGAAGTGATATGGACTATTTTCTTTCTATGCTTTGTTCAACTTTGTACATTTAGTTTTGGTTTTTTTCTTCTTTTTTGTCTGTTACAGTAATAGGGTTGAACTTAATATAATCTCAATTATAACTTGCATTTGAAGAATATTTGGAAATAAGGTAAATGAATACTTGTTTGAATTGGTAAATCTATACATGACATTCTGTTAGATTGAAAAAAAAAACACTTTCTAAGTTGAACATAAGTGACGGTGACGCAGGTCCAGACATGTAATTGGTCTTGTTATCAAATAAAGTTTACTGAGAAGAAATTTGGAGTACAATTTATAATTAAATTTAATAACAATTATACAAATATATTTTTTCTTGAAAATATATTAACATGTATTTTTCTTTTTAACATTTATCTTAATGTTTTTATTTATTTTTATAATCAAATATGCATAAACAAATTGTCATGATTCTGTTGCATCATATAATTTTCATACTGTCTTATGACTAAGGTACATGTATTTAAAAGTTTACCTGTACTTTAATATCCTCTTTAGTGTACAATACATTGTGACATTTTCATCATGGTATTGATTTTTACCTGAACAGGTAAAGTACAGAAGATATACACATGACTTACAAATTTGGTAAATAAAGTTTTACCTACATGCTACTAGTGGTCAGCTGACTTGTTGTTTGTAAACACAAAGCACATGTTGGCTGTTGAAATAGATTTTGTTACTCCCAATATGGTAACACAGAAAACAGACATCATTTTACCCTTAAGTGAAATCGACAATTTTTTTATTTGGAGAGAAATCTACACTTAAAATTCACTCCTAATATGTATGAACTAGCCTTTTAAATAGATCTAATTGAAAATCAGGTATATTAATGACCAGATTTTTAATTAATTTTTTTCCCTATTTTTATAGTCACCAAATGGACTATATACAGCTATAACTATGAGTTTTTGTTATTTCAATGCATTCTAAGCTTTGATATTTTGTCTGCAAATTAGCACTTAATGGCCTAATAATTAATTTTTTTTCAGCGAGAGAAAGTATAGGTGGACAGCGGTTATTGAGAAAGGCTGACTTCAATGTTGGATCTCATATCAATAGCATGTTTCGTGTTCTGTGTAGAAATGATCCAGCTGTTGACAAAAGGGCTCATAATGCTGAAAGAAAACACATTACATACTTTGGTATGCTAAATTAGAAGCTATATACATTTACAAGTGTTATATGCAGATCTTCCATCTAAAAAAATCTGGTTATTGGAATACTCAAATTTGTTGGTACTCTTCAGGAGAGTAAAGTCAGCTCTTTTCAGGTTATTATGTCCATATAAAGATTCAGGATAGACGTCTCTTTATTTTTTAGCTTTACTTGCAACAAAATGGGCTAATAATATCTCCCCTTTTTTTGAGATGAAAACTTATTGTTAATATCTCCCCCTTTATTTTGAGTGGGAGACCTTTTGTTTTAGTCTTCTCCATCTTTTTACATTCATTGTGCATCAATCTGTCTGTCCATCCCTCATTTTTGTTGGCCACAATTCTCAGGCATCTTTGATCCTATTGCAACCAAACCCTAAAGGATTATTTACCACAATGTGAAATTCTGCATATTGTGTAGTCAGAATGTCACTCAGATCCTAGTTTTGTTTAGAGATAATAGCCTTTTTGACTGAGAATTTTGTAAAAATTCTATTCAATTGGGAATTTTAATCCAGTGATAAATATAATCTCTTTTCTCATTAGACAGATTGTATTCATGGCATCAGTTATATTTTCAAAACATATTTTGGGGGTAAACAATTACGGTATATGATTTTAACATCTGTTTATGCACCCTGGTGGCAATTGCATTTTATTGTATTTACACACAATGAAAACAGTATTCCATCCAAATTATTTTGGTAATTAAATGTTTGTAAATCTCACTTTTTCGGCTCTGTTAAAGCAATGAACTTTTTGTATTACTTTACAGCCACTCTGGATGGCAGTCTTGGGTTTATACTACCGATCTCAGAAAAGGTGTACCGTCGTTTGCTTATGTTACAAAACGCTTTGACAACACAGATTCAGCATATCGCAGGACTCAATCCAAGATCTTATAGGTAAGGTTATTGTCATGACAATATCATCTGTCAATATTGTTCTGATTATTGATTATTATATTTTAATAAATGAAAATAAAAAGGATTTGATTTGATGAAGTTAGTCCTGTGACTTAAAAATAGTTCAAATGCTTTGGCAAAAATTTTTCATCCTGGAAACAACCCTTTTGTATCCCCCTTAACACACTGTATGTGACACCACAGAGAGAATCAACCTTATGGTCTAACCCTTAACAACCTCCATGTGACTTCACAGCGGGAAATAACCCTATTTTCTACTGCTGAACAACCTTGATGCTATGTCACAGCAGGAAACAACTGTATTGTCCATGATATGACATTACAGGGGAAACAACCCTATTGTTCCTTGATGAGGAAATCTGAAATGACATCACAACGGGGGAAAAAAGGATCTCCTACAATTACCATCCTAGATAGTGTGTGACCCAGCAGTTTTCCTCCCCGAGAAATGAAAGTCACCCAAGAGCTTGCTCTAGGGTGACCTTAATTTCGAGGGGAGAGAAACCCCGGGGTCACACACTATCGTCACACACTATCTAGGGTGGTAACAGTTATATTTTATTGAACTTTCTTGTTTACCGGTTGACCTACCTATGGGACCCAACACTTACTGTTTGACCCAGCGAAATCTCAAATGTCATGCCACACGATTTGAACAAATCAAAATATAGATATTTAAATGCATATATAATATAGATGAATGTTTAAGCCTCATTTGGGAGATCAAATTAATAAATGGTTAAAATGTAAGGAAACAATTATGGCCCTCTGTTGGCAATAACCAGCTAGATTTTTATCAACCACTGCCCAAAGGTAAACCTGTTCATGGGGTCAACAGATTTGGATGGTTCCCTTAACAGATGGCCTCACAATTACATAATGTACCAATGCAATATTAAGTGATGTTTGTTCAAAGCAATATTCTCTTTTTTATGGTCATTGCAGTATTCTATGATGAAATATTCCCTGATGTTTTTTATCAGTGCAATATGTTTAACAATTGCAATATTCACTGATGTTTGGTCAGTGCAATATTCAGTTAAGGAAGACAGTTCAATAATTCACGGAAAGTTTTACAAGTGAAGTACATTTGTATTTACTTAAGTTTGTTTCAGTAAATATTCTATAATTTTTAACAGGGCAAAATATCCGTTGACTAGAGAGTATTCACTGATATTTTGCCAGTAGAAATTTCATGGATGATCTTATGAAAAGTGCAGTATTCAATGCTTTTGTCTTTTGTGATTTTGCCACAGTTACCTCTAGTTACCATCAATATTTATCATGTTAATTTTTTATATAATTTGTCTTCAGAGTTTTGTTTCTTGTTGCAGAAATTTAAATTTGTGGTATGATAATCATGTGAACATATAAGTTTGTCCAGCCATGAATCATGATAACAAGACATGTAATATAGCTAACAATGGACTTAAAACTTTCAGTGATAGGGAAACTCATCTGAAGATTTCTTTTGTAATTTTTTTTAATGATTAATCAAACTTGACCAGATTAGTCGTGTAGATCAAGTTTTGATCCAAAATGGCCTAACATGGAACTTGGAAGTCTTTAGAATATATTGAAAACAAATTTCAAATAAGACAAGCAGTACTACCAGGCAATGTAATATAACAAAGCAATAGTTGTTTAGGCTATTGCTTAAACAACTTTGTTAGGGCATATATGGGCACAGAACACCAATTAATTTTCCATAGGCTCCAATAGTAACGTTTCATACATAATGACCATTTCCTTGAAAACTCGTGCAAAAACAATAATAATAGAACGGATATGCATCCTACATACTGGTATACACCGAAATACATACGTAATGACATACATACATACATACATAGTTACGTACATACTAGTCAAAGTGACATACATATCAACATGCATTGATACACACCAACATACATACATGCTGACATACATGTACATACCAACATACATACTATCATACATGTACATGTACATACTGACATACATGTACATACCAACATACATACTGACATACATGTACATGTACCAACATACATGCATGCTTATACTGACATACATATATACATGCATACTTAAACCAACATGCATACATACATACATACAAACATGCACACGTATACATACATGCATGTGCATTCATACTGACATACCGACATACATAAATTCATACATACTGACATGCATACATACACATACCGACAATCATACATACACACATACCGACATACAAATATAAATAATAACAAGTATTTTTTATTTTTATTTATTATAAATCTGTTTTCGTTGCATGCAACATCTGTTCTAAGGCTTTCGGTTTCCAAGGTCTTTTTTCAAAAGGAAATGCTTGGTTACCATGCCTAAATTTCTGTTTTTTCCTTTCACCCTTCATAGTTATAATATGTAGCTTTCCGATGAATGTTTTCAACATGAAGTGATGACGTCATAATGCTATGACATCACAATTTATATGACGTCATCAAATGCACTGTCAAAGAATTGACTGTGCTTTTCATACCAAAAGGGTTGGTTATACTGAAACAGCTGTAAAGCAGTCAAAACTAATTGGATTTTGACAAATGAGCCCATTTTAGAATTGGTATGCTCTATGCTACATTATCATAGCAATAAGAAATAATTTTACTCACAAGAAAAGAGCTTAAATTGTGAAAATGAAGCTGAATTTTGCAAAAATGAACTATAGATTTTGACAATTTTCATAGAAAAAAACATTTTTCATAGATTTCATGGAAAAAAGGGATGAAAAAGGAGAGTTTATGGCCTTATTTAGGTTTATATTCATCTATGATTGAAGTAAAAGGTTCAGAATAGTGTTCAGATAGGCATATTTAAGTTATTAAGACATATGTAATTTTCATCATTTTCTTGTGATATTTACTGCTGTATGTTTGACTATTAAAATAGCTCTATTTCCTGAATTTTTGTACAGATTTGGATAAAATTTGACAGATATGCTCAGGAAGACCTACAGAACTGAATAATACTGGCAAAAAAGGAATATTCAAATTTCAGTCTTTCAATATGGACCCAGATCACTAATTGACCTTTTGAACTGATACACAGAAAAATAGTGCTTAATTCGGTCAACCACTCCGCAGGCTTGGAAGGTGTACTATTTACTGAAAACTGAATGAATGGAAATAAAAATTGGTGTTTTGGAATAAGGACTTACTGCAATAAACTCATGTAGATTTTGAAGCTAATGGAATAAAGATGTGTATGAAAATTTTCAACTTTATTGGAAGATGCCCATTCAGGAATATTTTGGTATCAACGTGGGGATTATTTTTACATTTTTCGGGGTTTTATAAATCCCGGAAAATCCAGACTGACATGCCACCCCGAAAATTTAATGGAAGATACCCCACACAATTCCGCTCATTTTGAGGGGTAACACATGTACCAACGAAATATAGAAATGGGTGGAATAAGTCAAAACGTTACTATTGGAGCCTATGGAAAATTAAATGGTGTTCTGTGCCCATATATGCCCTAACAAAGTTGTTTAAGCAATAGCCTAAACAACTATTGCTTTGTTATATTACATTGCCTGGTAGTACTGCTTGTCTTATTTGAAATTTGTTTTCAATATATTCTAAAGACTTCCAAGTTCCATGTTAGGCCATTTTGNGTTGCCCTAGGGTTACTTTTGGTGCACAAAAATGGAAAGGGGGGTGTCAATGCACTTAGTATGTACACTTGGTGAAGAGAATATACCCTTTATATTTTCGTCTTGAATAGTCAGGCTTAGAACTATGGTTCATTCATTTTCAGTACAAAATTGGCACTCACTGTTTACAAAATATGGCTCAAAATTAGTTTCCCGGTTCGATGCACAAAGCCTTGTCACATAGCGTGACGCCTCTAATTATGAGTGACATTCACATTTTTTTTGATCAAACATCTTTATCAAGCTTGCAACATTCCTGATTTTGCATTTTCTATCGAATAAAAGAAACAATGATAGGCACTGAACAAATTTCTATGCCCCCCCAACCTGCGAGTCAAATTATGTTGACAATTTCCTTTTCAGACATTCGAAATAGCAGAATATCTGAATATTTGTTAAAAAAATAATATTTGCAGATGTCATTTAACACTGTTTTCACTAATTATGGCTAATAGTGTAAAACTGACCTTATTTGGACCAGCTGGTAATCACATTGTTTACAAATGGTGGCTGGAGATTGATGTCATGCTAAATTAAGTACTGCATAAGTTGGGCACAGAACACCAATTAATTTTCCATAGGCTCCAATAGTAATGTTTTGACTTATTCCACCCATTTCTATATTTTCTTGGTACATGTGTTACCCCTGAAAACGAGCGGAATTGTGTGGGGTACCTTCCATTAAATTTTCGGGGTGGCATGTCAGTCTGGATTTTCCGGGATTTATCAAACCCCGAAAAATGTAAAAATAATCCCCACGTCGATACCAAAATATTCCTGAATGGGCATCTTCCAATAAAGTTGAAAATTTTCATACACATCTTTATTCCATTAGCTTCAAAATCTACATGAGTTTATTGCAGTAAGTCCTTATTCAAAAACACTAATTTTTATTTCCATTCATTCAGTTTTCAGTAAATAGTACACCTTCCAAGCCTGCGGAGTGGTTGACCAAATTAAGCACTATTTTTCTGTGTATCAGTTCAAAAGGTCAATTAGTGATCTGGGTCCATATGGTCGCTACATCATAAGAGTTACTCAGTTTTATAGTTCACAGATAGCAATCTATAAATGTTCTTGTTAATTTATTGGTCATTTAATTTGTAATTACTTATTTCTTATTGTTTAAAAAGTTAAAAATTAATGTACATATTGCAGGGCAGTACAGACAATTCGTGCTGAATTAAGAAACCCCCAGAAGAACATTTTAGATGGAGATTTATTGTGGAAATATTTACATTTAAGTATGATGGAGAAGATCGAGATAGCTAAGAGAATTGGAACATCACTGGAACAGGTATTAATCTGTTAGAGCATTTTTATAATCTGCTAACTTATTATATCCACTGCAAACAAAGTTTGGGGGTATATAGGAATCGCCCTGTCCTTCCGACCGTCTGTCAGTCTGTCCGTCCGTCTGTCCATATACCTTGTCAGTGCATGTTCTCCTAGACCTCTGCATGGATTTTGATGAAATGTTGACAGTTGTAGTACATCATCTGAAGATGTGCATGAAGTAATATGGTTGCTGTCCAAAATTATTAAAGGGAAATAATTCGTCTTTGAATTTTTTCTGGAACTAGAGGCTCTCAAGAGCCTCTATAGCTCACCTGGTCCATGACTGGAATAAACTGCAGCCCAAATTAACCCAATGTTAAAGTGTCTCATTTTCTAGAAGTTTCAAAGGAGAAAATCTTTGAACGTGTTTTTCCCATAGGGTCCAATGTTAAACAATGGTCCCCGCTGGCGGTCATTTTGGATGAGGTGCAGACTTACCAGACACATTCTTCGATAGGTACAGACTATGGACAGTTGTCACCAAGTATTGTTTTAATTGGGCAAGTTGATTCAGCAGTTTCCTCGGTAATTTAAAGCTCCACTATCCATTACAACCCATTTCAGACCATCATTCAAAAAAAAATTCGGGCAGGGGTTCCCCTTATAATTCAGATAATGCATATTGCTGAAATCAAAACATTCCAAGTCCCCCTTTCCATAAAAAATTTTGGCAGGGGTTCCCCTTTATAATCTAGTTTAAAACATATTTCTTATATTGTGAAGAAAACTATGAAGCACAATCCGACAATCAAGCTTACATTGTAAGTTATACACTTGAACTCACAACGAACAATTTTCAACATCAGTTTTTGAAGTCGCAACATCAATATCTATTTGGAAACCAAATTTCATTGAAATCGGACAATGTTGAATTTTCCCGCCTTTCTTGGCGGCCATTTTGAAAATGGTGGTCAACAAACAATTTTCAACACTGGTTTTGAAGTCGCAACATCAATATCTATTTGGAAACCAAATTTTATTGAAATTGAAAAATGTTGAATTTTCCCGCTTTTATTTGGCGGCCATTTTGAAAATGGCGGTCAAAGAACGATTTTAAACACCACTGTTGAAGTCAGCACTGCATGGCAAACATTTTATCAATTTACACTTAACCTTCATCTTCTATAGTTTTGGAAATAAAAGACGAAAAATATGAAAATTTTGAAAATTCTGTGAAAAAAGGGCAATAACTCCTACAAGGGTTTTTGGATTTTCTCCAAAATTTCAGGGTATGTAGATCTTGATATAATGAACATTTTCGCAATTTAAAATTGACCTCTATCTGCTATAGTTTCTTTGATAAAAAAAAATATATTAAAATTTTGAAAAATTTCCGGAAAAAGGGCAATAACTCCAAAAATGGCCATCAGATTTTCTTCAAAATTGCAGGGCGGGTAGATCTTGCCATGCTGATCACTTTTACCCCCATCTCAGATTTTTGATATCTGTAACGGTTTTTCGAGTTATTTGCCAAAAACAGCAATTTACCCCTATGTGCTATTTTTAGTAATGGCAGCCATTTTGTTTGGTCTTCGGACTTATCCAACACAATTTTGAATCTAGATACCCTTTGGGTAAAATTGGCCTAGTAGTTTCAGAGGAGACGGACGGAGGGACGGACGATGGACGCCGACGGATGCCAAGTGATGGCAATAGCTCACATGGCCTTTTAGGCCAGGTGAGCTAAAAAGGGGGAGGATGAACCTTGTCAGCGCATGTTCTCCAAAACCGCTGCTTGGATTTTGATGAAATGTTACATTGTTGTAGTACACCACCTGAAGATGTGCATGAAGTAATATGGTTGCTATCCGAAATTTTAAAGGGGAGATAATTCGTCTTTGAATATTTTCTGGAAAAAGGGTGGGGGGGAACCTTGTCAGTGCATATTCTCAAAAACTGCTGCTTGGATTTTGAAATGTTACACAGTTGTAGTACACAACCTGAAGATGTGCATGAGATAATATGGCTGCTGCCTGAAATTTTGAAGGGTCGATAATTCGTCTTTGTATATTTTCTGGAATAAAGGGGGTGAACATTGTCAGTGCATGTTCTCCTAAACAGATACTTGGATATTGATGAAATGTTACACAGTTGTAGTATACCAGCTGAAGATGTGCGTGAAGTTATATAGTTGGTGCCCGAAATTTTGAAGGGGAGATAATTTGTCTCTGAATATTTTCTGGAAATAGGGGGGGTGGATGAACCTTGTCAGCGCATGTTCTCTTAAGTGGCTGCTTAAATTTTTATGAAATGTTACACAATTGTAGTACCCCACCTGAAGATGTGCATGAAGTTATATGGTTGCTTTCTGAAATTTTAAAGGGAAGATAATTTGTCTTTGAATATTTTCAGAAAAAAGGGAAGGGATGATCCTTGTCAGAGCATGTTCTCCTAAACCACTGCTCGGATTTTGATGAAATGTTGCACACTTTTAGTACACCAGCTGAAGATGTGCATGAAGGAATATGGTTGCTGTCCAAAATTTTGAAGAGGAGATATTTTGTCTTAAATATTTTCAGAAAAAAAGGGGGAGGTATATCATTTTGTCCATACTTGTATTGTGTCCACATTTGTAATGTGTCCACAACTGTATTGGGTCCACACACACTTAAATTNNNNTTGAATTAATCCAAAAATGTGCAAATAAATGGCTTCAAAAGTACTGTCTAGAGCATGTGCATTATCAAATGTTCATTTCCTTTATTCAATTATGATGTTTCATTCCTAAAATCAATTAAGATGTTTGTGATAATAGTACAGACAAAGGTGTTGCCCTAGGGTTACTTTTGGTGCACAAAAATGGAAAGGGGGGTGTCAATGCACTTAGTATGTACACTTGGTGAAGAGAATATACCCTTTATATTTTCGTCTTGAATAGTCAGGCTTAGAACTATGGTTCATTCATTTTCAGTACAAAATTGGCACTCACAGTTTACAAAATATGGCTCAAAATTAGTTTCCCGGTTCGATGCACAAAGCCTTGTCACATAGCGTGACGCCTCTGATTATGAGTGACATTCACATTTTTTTTATCAAGCATCTTTATCAAGCTTGCAACATTCCTGATTTTGCATTTTCTATCGAATAAAAGAAACAATGATAGGCACTGAACAAATTTCTATGCCCCCCCCCCAACCTGCGAGTCAAATTATGTTGACAATTTCCTTTTCAGACATTCGAAATAGCAGAATATCTGAATATTCGTCAAAAAAATAATATTTGCAGATGTCATTTAACACTGTTTTCACTAATGATGGCTAATAGTGTAAAACTGACCTTATTTGGACCAGCTGGTAATCACGTTGTTTACAAATGGTGGCTGGAGATTGATGTCATGCTAAATTAAGTACTGCATAAGTTGGGCACAGAACACCAATTAATTTTCCATAGGCTCCAATAGTAACGTTTTGACTTATTCCACCCATTTCTATATTTTCTTGGTACATGTGTTACCCCTGAAAACAAGCGGAATTGTGTGGGGTACCTTCCATTAAATTTTCGGGGTGGCATGTCAGTCTGGATTTTCCGGGATTTATCAAACCCCGAAAAATGTAAAAATAATCCCCACGTCAATACCAAAATATTCCTGAATGGGCATCTTCCAATAAAGTTGAAAATTTTCATACACATCTTTATTCCATTAGCTTGAAAATCTACATGAGTTTATTGCAGTAAGTCCTTATTCCAAAACACTAATTTTTATTTCCATTCATTCAGTTTTCAGTAAATAGTACACCTTCCAAGCCTGCGGAGTGGTTGACCGAATTAAGCACTATTTTTCTGTGTATCAGTTCAAAAGGTCAATTAGTGATCTGGTCCATATGGTGGCTACATCATAAGAGTTACTCAGTTTTATAGTTCCCAGATAGCAATCTAGAAATGTTCTTGTTACTTTATTGGTCATTTAATTTGTAATTACTTATTTCTTATTGTATAAAAAGTTAAAAATTAATGTACATATTGCAGGGCAGTACAGACAATTCGTGCTGAATTAAGAAACCCCCAGAAGAACATTTTAGATGGAGATTTATTGTGGAAATATTTACATTTAAGTATGATGGAGAAGATCGAGATAGCTAAGAGAATTGGAACATCACTGGAACAGGTATTAATTTATTAGAGCATTGTTATAATCTGCAAACTTATTATACCCACTGCAAACAAAGTTTGGGGGTATATAGGAATCACCCTGTCCGTCCGACCGTCTGTCTGTCCGTCCGTCTGTCGGTCCATGTACCTTGTCAGTGCATGTTCTCCGAAGCCCCTGCATGGATTTTGATGAAATGATGAAAGCTGTAGTACACCATCTGAAGATGTGCATGAAGTAATATGATTGCTGTCCAAATTTATTAAAGGGAAATAATTCGTCTTTGAATTTTTTTCTGGAAAAAGGGGGAGGATGAACCTTGTCAGCGCATGTTCTCCAAAACTGCTGCTTGGATTTTGATGAAATGTTACATTGTTGCAGTACACCACCCGAAGATGTGCATGAAGTTATATGGTTGCTGTCCGAAATTTTAAAGGGGAGATATTTCATCTTTGAATATTTTCTTGAAAAGGGGTGGGAGTGAACCTTGTCAGCACATATTCTCCAAAACTGCTGCTTGGATTTTGAAATGTTACACAGTTGTAGTACACAACCTGAAGATGTGCATGAGATAATATGGATACTGCCTGAAATTTTGAAGGGTAGATAATTCGTCTTTGATTATTTTCTAGAAAAAAGGGGGTGAACATTGTCAGTGCATATTCTCCTTAACAGGTACATGGATATTGATGAAATGTTACACAGTTGTAGTATACCAGCTTAAGATGTGCATGAAGTTATTTAGTTGATGCCCGAAATTTTGAAGGGGAGATAATTTGTCTCTGAATATTTTCTGGAAAAAGGGGCATGGATGAACCTTGTCAGCACATGTTCTCTTAAGTGGCTGCTTGGATTTTGATGAAATGTTACACAGTTGTAGTACATCATCTTAAGATGTGCATGAAGTTATATGGTTGCTGTCTGAAATTTTGAAGGGGAGATAATTTGTCTATGAATATTTTCAGAAAAAAGGGTAAGGGTGATTCTTGTCAGAGCATGTTCTCCTAAACCACTGCTTGGATTTTGATGAAATGTTGCACAGTTTTAGTACACCAGCTGAAGATGTGCATGAAGGAATATGGTTGCTGTCCAAAATTTCGAAGAGGAGATATTTTTTCTTTAATATTTACAGAAAAAAAGGGGGAGGTATATCATTTTGTCCATACTTGTATTATGTCCACATTTGTAATGTGCCCACAACTGTATTGGGTCCACACACACTTAAATTTACACTTGCCATATTGATTCAGGGTTCAGTTAGTGGGGGGTATACCTGGCTGCCATTTGGCGACAGCTCTAGTTAAGTTCAGTAAAATACCAAGTTTGAATTAGGATTTTGAGAGGGATGGTGTTAAGTTGTTTCAGACATGTGCCACATGAAGCTGACATTTTTTTCCATGTCTGACTCATAATCATCATCTCCAATTATATTGAATATTTTATCCTGAGATGCAGATGAAGCTTGATTTTTGGTTATGCCTGTTAATATGTTCTGTTGTTGCACTCCATGGAATTTGGGAATTTATGGCTTTCCTGATTAAAAAAAGAATTAATAAAAAGATAGCGCCTTCAGTTCTAAAATGCCTTTTCTTGTATAAGATGAGATCATACATTAATAATTGCTATCCTTGGGGCTATTCCAGAAATAATTGTTGGGATGGGGGTAGGAAGGCACGTGAATAAAACTTTGATGGGTTATTGATATACTGAAAACTTCCACTATAGAAACATACAGAAAAAAAAGAAAAAGAAAATTTTATTCTTGGTGAGTCCTTTATAAAAGAGTTGTCTTACCCTCACTCCCATAAAATTAATTCTGGAATAGCCCTTATCATAAAAGAAATCTATGTCCTTTTTTGGACAACTGTCCAAAAAGGGTATTAAATGTATTTTTGTAACCAAACCTTATATACTGAACAAAAAAAGTTTAGCAACACATTTTCAACAGTTTTAAATTTTAACAAAAATACTTAAATGCTGATAAATTCTGATCTCAGCCAAAAATTATTTATATTTGCTTTCATAAAATCCCTGAAAAAAATCTTCATTTTGTCAGGTAGGATGTAAAAGATATCCAATTCAAATTATGGTCCAAAAATTAACATGGGCTTTTTTAGCTCACCTGACCCGAAGGGTCAGTGTGAGCTATTGCCATCACTTGGCGTCTGTTGTCTGTCCGTCGTCTGTTAACTTTTCACATTGTCATCTTCTCCTCTGAAACCACTGAAGCAAATTCAACCAAACTTTACAGGAATGATGTACTAAAGGTCCTTTACAAAGACTGCTCATTTCATTCCGATCCGATAAAAAACATGGCTGCCAGCATGGAACCTAGGTTTAACATTGGACCCTATGGGAAAAATCACATTTTCATCTTCTCCTCTTAAACCACTGGAGTAAATTCAACCAAACTTTACAGGAATGATGTACTAAATGTTCTCAACAAAGATAGCTCATTTCGTTCTGATCCGATAAAAAAATGGCCGCAAGCGCGGAACTTTGGTTTAACATTGGATCCTATGGGAAAAAATCACATTGTCATCTTCTGCTCTGAAACCACTGAAGCAAATTCAACCAAACTTTACAGGAATGGTGTACTAATGGTCATTGACAAAGATTGCTCATTTGGTTCTGATCTGATAAAAAATATGGCCGCCAGCGGGGAACAAAGTTCAACATTAACACAGGTGCTAAAGGAGAACATAGCTAAATATTAGACCCATTGGTGAAAAACATCATTTTTGGTCATGCATGGCATAGAAGCATTTTGTCAGGTGAACGATACAGGCTCAGTCTCTGAGCCTCTAGTTCTCATAAGCGATTTTCATTTTTTGCAAAAATGTATGTGCAAGAATCACTTCATGATCACTGTTACATAATCAGTTCTGCTAATCAAAAACTTTTTTTTTGCTTTCGCTGCATAAAAACTAAAAACCTGGCATTTTTTGCATATCTCCCTTTTTCATTGTTTTCCTTTTTGGGTCCAGTTTGCATAAGATTAATGCAATATTCAGAATTTATGTACAGAGGTAATGCTAATGATTAGTCGAACTCAAAGCCAGCACAGAAATATAAACTTAAATCTATGAATTGATATTTGGTTACCTGAAAAATAGGCTCTTTTTATTCACACCAATTGTTGCTAAACTTTTTTTGCTCAGTATAGCATTCCTGTTATTTTCCTAGCACTTCCTTCATTTACAACATACCTCATATCTTTTATTTGTCTTTAAGTTGTCAATATCAAAACCATTATTCAAAAAACTTAATACTTAAAGCTCTAGCTAGTATCATGTAATGCTCAAATACCTTTTTTTTTTTACAGTTAACAGATGATTTGATGGACATTGATAGGCTGACATTACATTTTTAAACTGAAGACAACATTCTTTGTTATCCTAGTTGTTATGTTGCTGGATTTATATCACATGTTGGTCATGTGACCTGGAGGAAGAATTCATACGGTTTGAGTGATGATGTTGGAACTGTTGAAATGTGAATTTGTTAAAGTCACCGAAGGCTGTGTTCTACATTGATACTGAGGATTTAAATCAATTTTTATAGATTATAAATCAGTGTCAAATCATGTCAAAAATAGAAGGCTTAACAGATGAGTCAAAAATATCAGAAATAAAGATAGATGCTGTTGTGCATTTCTACATTCTACAATTCGTCATTCTATCCATAATAATTTTAGTTCATCAGGCTTGAAGGTCATTGTGAGCTATTGCCATCACTAGGTATCTGTCAGTTTGTGTCATCTGTTGATTGAACAGCTGCCATTTAGTCAGAAAATTCTTCTCCTAGTCTGCTGACCCAACGTGAACCTAGCTTTGTTTTGATCATAATTAAGGTTCATAGTTTCAAAATTATTCAACGTACATGTTACATGTATATGCAATTAGTCTGTGGAATAAAATATGTCAGTAGTAAATTGCTATTTTAGCATAGCAGCTTATACATTGGTTACCAATGTAGAAAATATGACACAAGATTACAATCGTCCTACCCTACGGCTTTAAGGTAAGTCTTATTACATTCTTAGAGTTATTGCCGTTTTCTTTTAATCAAGTTTATAGATTTTACACATGTATATATTCTTTTTGTCTTTTCCCTTATAAAAGATGGATTTTGATATCATGCTGCAGCAGTGAATATGTTGTTCTAAAACCAACATCAGCTGTTTTATGATCAGTTATGATCAGAACATATCAAATCAAAAATTTGGACCCTTGGATACAATTCTGAAAAGGGCCCCAAGTGACCGTTCAACAAAAGTAGATTTGAATTGAGCAAAATATTCCAGAGGACAAGATTTTTTTAAAGAATTTCGCATAGGGTCCTGTGTGAAACTGAGTTTAACTGAGGCAGCTTTTTTTGTGGGTGAATTGGATACATTGGCACCAATCTAATGACTTTTCCACTAAATTTTGGTTAAAACTGAGCAAGAAGTTCTTGATAAGAAGATTTTTTAAAAGAATTTCCCATAAGGTCCAGTGTTAAAGCTATCTTGAGGCGGTCTTTTTAGGTCGATAGAATGGGTCATCAGATTTTCTGAAAAAGGATTACTTTTTTTACGGACCATTTCACGAAAAGTTTAGTTCTAATTGAACGTGTAGTTCCACTGCAGAAAAGAAGATTTCATAATAAATTTCCCAAAGTATCCAATTTTAAACTAAGTTCAGCAATGACAGCCAGCATGGTTGATGGGCTGAGTCATATGATACAATTCTTAAAGGGAATACCCTAAAGACCAATTCAGAAGAGATTTTTTCAATTGAGCAAGTAATCTTAGAGAAGATTCCTTAAAGAATTTCCCATGGTGTCCAGTGTTAAACTAAAATAGCAAGAGATGGCCATTTTGGTCGGCAGGCAGTGTCATAGGATAAAATCCTTAAGATGTATCCCAACAGACCATTTATCAAAGGTTTGGTCCCATAGAGCAAGTAGTTCTAGGTTAGAATATTACTTAAAGAATTTCCTGCAAGGTCCAAATTTGTTGAACTAAACTTTGCAGAAAGAGAGTAGAGCTAAAGGAAACTGTAAAAGTGAATGATGTAATTTGTTTTCAACAATGGTGATACCTTACATTGAAGTTGAATTCAGGGAATCTATGTTGAAATTTTAAAGGGATGAAGTAAATCTATTACATTTCTGTTACAAAATTTTACATAGTTGATGGGTCTGAAAATTGTTGTATGATTAAGCAGTGAAAAATATATAACTTTAACACAGTCATCTTTTTAAGTACATTTTAACTAATGCTTTATGGTTAAAAAAAATAAATATTCAGCTTTGCACTATACATAAATGATGTCCATATCTGTCCAAATTCCAATTTTGTAACCCATAAAACAACATTAAAACAAATAATTATATTTTGATGGAATGATGTTTTGTATTTCTTGAAACATGAAAAATCTAGTTCAAGGTACTAGTGGTACTGTTTCACAATAAATAAATAGCTATATATTTGTATTTCAATAGATTGTCTTTTACATTTTCATAAACAAACAAACATAGAAGTAGAACTTAGACACTATCCTGATCAAATTAACAGCATGCTGATTAAAATCCATCACATACAATCAATAAATACTCTGCAACGACCATTTTGGTACCTTAATGGTACTTTTGTATTTGATTTTCTTCACCCTTAATACAGCTGAATCCTGCATTTTGATGGCTTTTCACGGAAGCACTATATCAGTTTTGCATAGAGGGCAAAACAATGTAACATTGAGCCATTTCCTTAAACATACTTCATGAAACATATGATTACAAGATGTCATTTTGGCTTCAAACATTTCCTGCAAACAAATAGGACATCCATCTGAATGCTCACGGATTTGGATGTATGAGGCATCATCTAGCTCGGAGGTAAACTGAAGTATTTTTCTTCTTTTCTTAACGACGTTCTGCAGATTTTCAATTTCGCCGAATATATTTACATGGCATAGTGCAAGCAATCGAAATAGGTCAACCCACATATATACACCAAAAAACAGTGTCCAAACTGCGAAACAAGCTGTTCCGACACATATAGAGATGAAAACAATTGATTGGGCAAAACGTGTGTAGAATACGATGTCATCAAAATTTTCCCAGATTTCCTGCTGTGTTACGTCTATTTTGTATATTATGAATAAAATAAATGAAAATATAGTTCGCACTATGTTACAGCAAAATATAGATATTGTTAGAAAAATGCCCAAATCTGACATAGGATATAGAGTAAGAAGTTCATACAAAAGAACGACGGACAGAATATTAAAACATAGATGCACCGCAATAACCTTCAAACTTGTACTTATATTTCCACGTATAATATCAGTCTCTGAACACACAGCTTCTACAACAAGAAAATTTGCCTCTATCAAGCACGCTGTCAAAAGCAAAATTCGACTTGTCAACAATTCTCCCTGTTCAAATGGCTCATAGTTATAAATAAACAAATCGGATGTGAATAAATAAACAGTTGTGATGTATTCTACTAATAGCAGCTGTTCTGATGTCAAATTATTTTCTCCTTTTATTAAAAAGTAACTAAGTTTCACTGTCTGTTTGAAAATAAAAATGACTGTGGTACCCAACGTTTTGACAGATATAATTGTAGAACAACACATTCCAAGAGTTGACGTAAGTATTCTGTGTAGTTCAACAGCATCTAAATCGGCAAACAACAAATTGAAAGTGAAGGTCACTGGAAAAAGAATTGCAAAGTAAATTACAAACTCCTTCCTGTCCAATGCCTTTAAAATATCCTCAGATTGCATGTCGCTTAAGTTAAGAATGTGTAGAACAAGTTGCCTTATTTGTTCTCTGGGGAAGAATCGAGCTGCAAGATTATTGGTTCCGAAGATTAAAATGGCAGTCAGAAAACTGGATATGGTCATTAAAATGTTTGATATCCAATCTGGACATATTTGCAAAATGGAACCTCCGATGAAAAAGATGTATGTATAAAAGAAAAACTGGTATATTGTAGTAACACAGCAAATGTAATAATATGTGAAAACAAGGCTAAATTGTACAAGTTTCGAAATAATATACCAAGATGTTGAAAATTCTGTCTCCTCTTTCGGCGTTGTAAGTCTTGATATTAAAATCCAAGCTAGAATAATATTACAGATAACTGTCACACATTTGAAGATTGATTTCAGTATAATGTATGGTAGTCCAGGCACTATAAATATAGAGATAAAACCTGAAATGAAACAATAATGTATATATGTAATAGCTGACACCAAAATCACACTAAACATACAACAGTCAACTATATCTTGACTAACAAACTCGCCCTATAAGAAAAACCCTCCAGAAAACCACATTCAATATACATACATCACAAACATAGCAAACAAACCACGAAACCACAATCAATATTCAATAAAAAATATCCTGTGTTGCAACCAAAATAATGCAACATAGAACATCAAACTGTTGAATTACAACAACATGCAACATACACTATCTCGGTCTATTGCAATCACATAAAAAACATACAGCAACAATCCAGTTTTCTTATATTTATAGTCTTGTGATTTTTTCAAATTTGGTCATATGATAGTGTATATTTCTGAGTTGAAAATAAAAAGCTGAATTGACTTTACGTATTGACCTGTTACTAAAAATAGATCAGTTTTAAATTCCTATTAAATAAAGCTGAACTGACTTTTCCTATTGACAAAGGTCTATAGAAATATATCATTAAAAACATTTGATTAAAAGAATATTTTATTATGAACCAAAAGTAGTTTTATTGTCCCTTGTCTATGACCTTAACGGTCTACTTGTTCCTATTGTATAGCCAATTCAGCAATTTAAGTAACATGTAGGTGTGATAAAGTTGCTCAACAGCAGTAGATCCAGACCAACATATATTGTAAAAAAAAATTTGGAGACCTGCTATTGTTAACTTTTTCTTCTTCTTCTTCTTCTTCTTCTTCCTTCTGGTGGACAGGATTCCTTTTGGAATGTATTATGTCTAACTGTCTTGTTCGGATTATGACTTAATAAGGCACTAGCGATGAGTGGGACAACCACTATTCACATCTAAAACATTCCGCTATATACAGTTAAAACTATGTACACGTTGTCATCGTCTACTGCCTCATGGGGTCTGCACTGTGGTGTTGTGACAGTGCAGCATGGAATCCCTTTAGTGTTGAGGATTCAGTCACCTGTGTGGGAAGAAGATTCCATTCTTGTATGGTACGTGGGTAGAAGGAGTATTTATATACTGTATGGTTGTTAAATTTCGCGGGGTATTAATTTTCGCGCTATTCGCGTTTCAAATGATAAACGCGAAAATTAATACCCGCGAATATTTCATTGTAAATCATAATATAAATGAACATAATAACTTTCACTAAAAATCCGCGAATATAAACCCCCGCGAATAAATGCAACACTGAAAACCGCGAAAATTTCGTATACAGTACATTTGAGGTGGCTCTAGGTTGGGACAGCCGCTGTTGGCCCCTGGTACGTCTGTCATTTCTCTTTATAATGCTGCTGGCGTCGACATCTACCGGACCATGCTGGATCTTGTAGAGCATGGAGAGTCGTTGTTTGCGTCTCCGGTCTGATAGGGGTTCCCTCTTTAAGCTGTTAATCATGCTTGTCACACATCCAGGGTTTCTGTCTTTGTAATTATTAGTTACAAAGCGGGCAGCTCGTCTTTGCACCTGTTCCAAACGGTTGACATCTTCTTGTGTGTGTGGGTCCCATGCAGCACAGGCATATTCAACGGTCGGTCTAACGAGGGTAATGTATGCGAAGTTCCTGACTTTCTGGTTACAGTCTCTCAGATTTCGCCTCAAGAATCCAACGGTTCTATATGCCTTACTAGCTGTTTTATCTGTGTGTTCCTTCCAGTTGAGGTTTTCATTGTTGTTGACTCCTAAATACTTGCTAGATGTTACTACCTCTAAAGTATGTTCGTGCAGAGTGTAGTTATAGCTTCTCTTAAATCTGTTATTCGTACCTATTTTTATTACAGTGCATTTTTCTGGGTGGAATTTCATCTGCCAGCTTTTCTTCCACTGTTCTAGCTTGCTCAGGTCTTGTTGTAATTTGTCAGCGTCATGGTTGTTCTTTGTATGTCTAAATAGGATGCAGTCGTCTGCAAATAGCTTCAAAGTCGAGTGTTCCACAACATCAGGGAGGTCATTTATGAAGACTAAAAACAATAGTGGTCCGAGTACCGTGCCCTGGGGCACTCCTGACAGTACATCTAGTTGTTCTGATTTTGGGTTCTTTAGGAGGACTTCTTGTTTTCTGGCTTCAAGGAATGATTGGATCCATCTTAGAGTTTGGTTTCTGACTCCATAGTGGTCTAGCTTGCTCAACAATATCCTATGTGGGACCTTGCCGAATGCTTTGGCGAAGTCTAAGAGGATTAAATCAACCTGATCTTTCCCTGTATTGAGTTGACTGGCTATTCCGTGTATGATTGATATTAACTGTGTCTCACATGAACGGCGGGTACGGAATCCATGGTTGTCCTTGAGTATCTTCTGGTGTTCTAGGAAGTTAATGATTGAACTATGGACAATATGTTCCATTATCTAACATGCTATAGATCTCAAGGAGACTGGTCTGTAATTCGATGCCTTGTGTTTTTCGCCTTTTTTAAATATGGGTACTATCAGGGCCTCTTTCCAGTCATCTGATATTTCTCCTCTATCAAGTGATGTTTGGTACAGATGAGTTAAAATCGGTGCCAGTTCTTGTGTGGCTGATTTCAATATATAAGCTGGTACGTTGTCAGGTCCTGTGGCTTTGTGTGTCTTCAAGTTTCGTAATAGTTTTAGTACTCCGTTACGGTGTATTGTTATCTTTTCCATGGCCAGGAAATGACTATCAACTTTGCTAGGAAAGCTGTTGTTATCCTCTGCTGTATAAACCGATTGGAACAGGGTATTGAGGATTTCTGCTTTCTGTTTGCTGTCCCTGTGGAGGAAACCATCCTTATCCACCAATGATGATACTCCCATGGCTTCTTGTTTCTTACTTTTTATATAAGACCAGAATCGTTTGGGTTTTTCTAGGAAATCGTTGTTGACTATATCTTGGATGTAGTTTCTCTGAGCCTGGCGTGTTTCTTTCTCTACTTCTGCTTTCAAATTCTTTTAGTGTGTCCAGTCTTGCTTGGTATTTGACTGTCTTGCTCTCTGATGTGCCCGTTGTTTACGTCTGGCTTTCCTCCTGAGGTTGGTGTTCATCTATGGATGGGTATGTCTGTTTTATGTAAGCTTTGTTGGTACGTGAGCCTCTATTGCTGTTGTTATTATGCTCTTTAGTTTCTGCCACATGATGTTTATGGAGTCTTTTTTATCCCTGCAGAAGGTATCACCAAATTTCTTGATTTCATTTTTAATGGCTTGTAGGTTTGCACTTTTCCATAAATATATTTTTCTTCGGTGTTGTTTAGTTCTCATTGATGTAAGTGCAGTATCACATAAGACTATATCATGATCACTGTTAAAGCCAATAGGTGGTAATGGTTTACAGCGAAGCATAAAGCTAGGGTGACTTGTTAGTATGAGATCCAGTATGTTTTCATGACGTGTCGGAAAAGTAACCATCTGTTGGAGTCCCATGTCATGGACAATGTCGATGGATTTCTGACTTACTCTGACTGGATTGTTTCTTGTTGTTTTAATTGAATTTGAAGTCAAATCTATGTCAGGCAGGTTGAAGTCTCCTCCGATTATATGTATGCTATTTTTGCCTTTCATTTTGAGTGCTGTTATTTCTTCATAAGACTTGTTCAAGTATTGTTCATCTTTTCTTCCTGGTGGTCTATAGTAAGCTGCTAGTAATAATTTCTTATTCCTTGACAGTTTTACTGTGCCTGATATTAGTTCTACTTCATTGCTGCTTTTAACATCAATTAGTTCAAGGTCCTTGTGAACAGCTATCAGTACACCTCCATGTGGATCAGTACTTCTATCATTTCTATACACCTTATATCCAAGTCCTGTGTTGAAGAATTCTGCTGTATTAATATCGCTCGGTAACCACGTTTCAGTCCCAAGGATAACATCGGTTTTTTTTTTTGTTTCAACTAGTACGTCTATGTTGAGCCCTTTTTTCCTGATACTCTGGAAGTTTATAACTAACGTACGAAGAAAGGTTGTTGGTTTACGAGATGTTTCTGGCATATTTTTAGGTGAGGACGTCAACTTGGGGCTACCAAATGATTGTGACAGGTTTGTTGTGTCATGAAGATCACTACATGATGATGCAGAATCAGGTTTGATCTTTGAAGGTGTTTTTATGTTGCTCCCATCAAATACGCTAGAATAGCTACTACCTATACTATCATCATTCCCTACTGGGATGTCGTATATGATATCGGATCGATTTGTGCTGTTACAGTTTGTACAAAACCATGGTGCTGATGTATTTGCCAAATGATCAAAGTCGTGAGTGTCCATACCAAGGCAACTTTTGTGAGACCACACATCACATGCATTACAAGCTAAAGCTCTTTGTCCTATGTCTCGTACTTCCTCGGAACAAACTCCACACGGATATCTCACATGTTTATATGATGGTCCTGGGTTTAATTCAAGTCCACTGATTATTAAGAGGACTGAAATTAACATTCTAGGGCGTGATTTAAGATTAAGTTTGTATATGAAAGTTTATGGACGTATTTGAACCACAGATAAAAGCTGGTGGTGTTACTGATAGTATGAACAGCTTGATATGTTCCCGTTTGAGCTCTCATTATGGAATGGGTGTTCTGCAGTGGTTGCTTTAATGGTGTGTGAGTTATACCTGTTGCGTGAAAGTCCTGGTGGAATCACTGATTCATGTGAAATTATCAATACCAACAGAACGGTTTGCAGTGACATGTGTATATTCACATTGTTTACTTTTGACAGGAAGTTGATAAAAATCTGAATCTTACAAACGCTTGAGTGAATGAGTAGTATGGTAACCAATAGCAACGTGCATTTTTATGCTAAATTTCACCAAATTTTAAGATTATCCTTTTAAATGACGATCGTAGATGGATAAGTGATGATGTTTAAAGTCTTTATAAACTAATATGGTATTCCAATAATGCTAAATGTATGTAGAAATTAATTTTTGTATCAGCTGTGAAGAAAGCGGTGTCTCACTCCGCGCCTGCGCAATCTGTCCAACTATTTTAAACAATGATGGTCCTGTTGAATTGTGCAACAATAATATTGTATATCAATCTGTATTGGCCTCATCATACCTACAGGTTACTTAAATTCTTAAATTGGGTATATAATAGGAACAAGTAGACCGTTAAGGTCATATACAAGGGACAATAATTTAAAGACTCTTATTGCAACAAACAAGTGTAAACAATATCAAAAATTATATAACACTATAGTAGAAAACTATAACATCTATCTAATATTGATCGACTGACTGGGACGTGTTTAACGTCCTTGACTACCTTTGTGGGTATTTAAATTAAATTCGACCAATCAAAGATTGGAATCCCCCCGATACCCCTTTTTTAACCACCTCCAGTGTTAAAAGATATTGTTTTGAAAGTAAATCTTTTCTGTTGAAAAAAATCATTGTTACTGTGTTACTGTAAGACACCAAACAATACCTTACTATTGAAAATCATCATTATTTTAGTAAAGATTTGAAAAAGATATTGTAGCTAGGTAGAATTTCACAAATAATTGGTCTATAAGAAATTAGAATAATTTTTTTTTGCAATCAGATTATTGAAACTGATCATCATTACTGTAAGTAATTGAAAAAGATACCGGCGGTTGCTAGGTAGAATGTCAACAAATAACAGGTCTTTCAGAGATTAAGGAAATTTACCAAAATTAGAATCAAAGATTTTTGCAACCTGACTGTTGAAAATCATCATTATTCCTGTGAGGAATTGAAAAAGATATGTTTGCTAGGTAATGGTTTTGAGAATTTCAGAAATTTATCAAAATTGATATCGAAGATTTTTGGAAACTGACCATTGAAAATGATCGACATTACTCGCCCCTATTTTAGCTTATTAATTTTAGGTAAAGGTAAATGTTCAAATAATATAACCCAAGACTAAATTTTACTCTGATCCGGGACAAAACATTTAAATATTACTGAAAATAGAAATTTGTTTACATTTTTCTCAACTGGCCCAAACATTTTTCAACCAGACGAAATCAATTATATGCAAACTCAGCGTACCTAAATGGTTCACCCAGAATACCACTTACTAGGAGTGTTACTATAAAGCGTTGTTAGGTTTAATTCCAAAAAAGGTTATGGTCTTTGAGAGTTTCGGGAATGCAAAATGACTATTGAAAATGATCAACACTACTGTAAGTATTATACAAAGATATGGTTGAAAGGTAGAATTCCAAAACGTAAAGGTCTTTAGAGTTTCAGGAAATTTACCAAAATTACAATCAACTGAGATATTTGTTACCTGACTGTTGAAAATCATTATTATTTACTGTAAAGATATGTTTGCGAGGTAGAATTAAAAAAAATCAGATCTTTAAGAGTTACGGGAAATTTACCAAAATTGGTGGAATCAAAGTTTTTTTGCAACCTGACTGTTGAAAATGATACATACTATAGGGCACAAAAAGATATGGTTGCTAGATAAAATTTCAAAAAGAACAATGTCTTAACGAGGTTCAGGAAATTTACCAAAATCCTAGTGTTCCGATGATGCTAGATGATGACATTTAAAGAGTTGCTTAAGGTGGTTCTGGGGACTAAGCGAAATCCATCAGAATTTTTCAATAGTTTGCAGAATTTAACTTCAAAAATTTAACTCCCGAAAAATAAAATAAAATTGGGGGTCACAGACCATATAAGCTCACAATCTTGCGACGAAAATAGGGAATTTTAGTTGAAATGTTAAGGAAAATTATCTCTTTTTTTTATTATTCAAGTTACATCCATGAGAATTTTGCTAGCCCCTGCATTGAACTTTCTAAAAACAAAAAGAAAAATGGGGATCATGGACCTTATTATGAAATTAGTTCACAAAATCAAAATTTTCATAGTGATTTCTTTGTAAAACATTTTTTTAAACTACCTCCCTTGTTTAAATTTTCATTTCAAAGAATTTGACAGTATAAATACTATTCTGTATTTTTCGTCTAAATTGATCGCTAGACTTATAGAAATGGGTCAATTATTTGAGTTTTAAGCAAAATATTTTAAAGATTTGTCCAAATTTTAAAATGTTTGTATATTTCTTTAATGAAAAATACCTATCAAAGCATGAAATATGAAAACAAAATGGCGGAATACCATCGATCCACATTAAATATATTATTCAAAAATTGTTAGTCTTCGACATTTTCAAGAAATTTATCATATTTGGCACTAAAGTCGCTTATCTTGGGTTCAAAGAGTTTACGACGGGGGCAGGACAACAGTAACATCACCAAAACGTTCATTGCATCATAATCTTATTTACCGACCATGAAAGAACTATTGCCATTAAGGCGTGAATTTTGTTCCTACATTAGGCCATTTTCAAAATACAAGTATAGTTAAATGTTGTCGAAAATATAGTAAAGTGGTGTGTGGTAAGGTCTTCCAAATAAAATTAATATAACACTTGTATGTTTTCTGACATATTAGCAGACGAATATGGCTGTCAACAGCCTTTCGTGTCAATTTAATCAGAGATATATTTATGTCTCTCAGTGATTTAATACAGTGTTTGGGGAGATTGGACTACTGGAGGGACGCCGAGAAGCAAAACCATTTTTTGCGAGTGTATAAACATTTGCCCTTCCAAATGGCAGTTAGCCTGGTTTGGTTCTGGAGGTGGTGTTATGCCACAATTAACAAAACGTACAACAAACATTAATTGTATTCCAGTGGCAATTCAATGATTGAATCGTTTATCTAAAAGTATGAAAATGCGTTTGAATTTATTTTTTTATTATAGTGCATTATAGGTGACCTTTTAAAACAGTTTTGGACCTGGGACTAATATTATATTAGTCCCAGTTTGGACTGAGAAGATTTCCTGCATTTGTAAAATTTGTATGCTGAAGGAAATAATTTCATGGGCCACACCTCTTTAGAGTTGATACTCAAAAGAAATATGTATTGCAAATAGTACGCTCATGTGCATTCTAGGAGGCAGTTATAAATTACGGGGGGGGGTCACTTCAGGTGGAATTGGATACAGACCTGCTGCTGGCATTTTGAAAACATAGTTCCCCCAACAAAATATTGACCCATTGATATAGTAAATTCCAAAAATAAGCAACCCAACTGTATAGTGAAAATGTGTAATTGGAGTCAGAAAACCATTAATTTCACAGCAGGAATGTTTTTAAACATCAAATAATGATAAGTACGTAATTGATTACTGCAACCAGTAGAGATTCTGGCCATTTGGGGTTAAATTTACGACCCATTTATATATATGATGTCAAAAATTACTACCCATTCATATAGTTGACAACTGCAAAAAACAGGCCCATTCCAGCGTCACGTCTGTATAAACCTCTATATAGGAAGTGACCCCCGTGCTATAAATAACTGCTTACACAGATAGCATTTCCGTAATATATTGACTGCACAAGGGGCACTATTATTGCCTTTAACGTAAGAGCCTGCAGACTTCACTATTCCATAAGACATTAAAAGGTAAAAGGTTGAAGCCAATGAATTTCGAATGCAAAAATATTTTTTCACCGATATGAAATAACAGAATGATCGCATGCCAATGTATAAATATTTCTCATTTTTGTTAAAATGATTTTTAGAATGTTTTGAAAACATATTTTGGAAATTTAACAATTGTAGTAAAATATATTTTTCGACAAGAAGTTTATGCAACCATAGTAGTTAACTATGGGGAAAAATCTGCGGTTTTCAAAAAACGTTTTTTGAAAACCGCAGAATTTTTCCCATATCAACTACTACCTACGGGACTATAGAAAAAAACAAACATGTAAGATTTGTTATTCACTACAGTTGAGACGGGTAAAACGGGCTAGATTTTTAAT
>MJUU01027785.1:0-18144 GCA_002080025.1 Modiolus philippinarum
CAATGATCGTCAAATATCTCAGCACAACAAACAATGAAAGTCAAATATTTCAGCACAACAAACAATGAAAGTCAAATATTTCAACAAAGCACACATAAAAGTCATATCTCAACACAGCAGACATGAAAGTACACCGCTAAAATGACAGTCAAATATCTCAACAACGCAAACATAAAGTCAAATATCTCACCACAGCAAACATGAGAGTCAAATATGTCAACACAGCAAACATGAAAGTCAAATATCTCAACACAACAAACATGAAAGTCAAATATCTCAACACAACAAACATGAAAGTAAAAATTTCTCAACACAGCAGACATGAAAGTCAACAAAGCACACATGAAAGTCAAATATCTCAACACAGCAAACTTGAAAGTAATATATATCTCAACACAGCAAACATTAAAGTCAAATATCTCAACACAGCAAACAATGAAAGTGAAAAATTTTAACAAAGCAAACATTAAAGTCAAATATTACAATATGTAAACATGAAAGTCAAATATCTCAACACAGCTAAAATGACAGTCAAATATCTCAACAAAGCAAACATGAATGTCAAATATCTCAACACAGCAAACATGAAAGTCAAATATCTCACCACAGCAAACATGAAAGTCATATATCTTACCACAGCAAGCCTGAGAGTCAAATATATCAACACAACAAACATGAAAGTCAAATATCAAATATCTCAACAATGCAAACATGAAAGTCAAATATCTCACCACTTCAAACATGAGTGTCAAATATCTTAACACAACAAATATGAGAGTCAAATATCTGAACATAGCAAACATGAAAGTCAAATATCTCACCAAAGCAAACATGAAAGTCAAATATCTCAACACAGCAAATATGAAAGTCAAATATCTCAACACAACAAACATGAAAGTCAAATATCTCAACACAACAAACATGAAAGTCAAACATCTCAACACAACAAACATGAAAGTCACAATTTCTCAATGCAGCAGACATGAAAGTTAACAAAGCACACATGAAAGTAAAATATCTCAACACAGCAAACTTGAAAGTTATATATCTCAACACAGCAAATATGAAAGTCAAATATCTCACCACAGCAGACATGAAAGTCCAATACAGTCGAATTTTGGTGGCTCGAACACCCATGAGACTGGTGAAAACATTTGGAGTTAGAGGGATATTTGAGCTAGCAAGTCCAACTATTTTGACCAGAAAAATGGTTCCGGATATCCATGATGTTCGAGCTATTGCAGTTCGAGCCATCGAAGTTCAACTGTATCTCAACACAGCTAAAATGACAGTCAAATATTTCAACAATGCAAACATGAAAGTCAAATATCTCAACACAATGAGCATAAAAGTAATGTCTCAACACAGCAAACATAAAAGTCAAATATCTCAACACAATTAGCATGAGTGTCAAATATCTCAACACAATGAGCATAAAAGTCAAATGTCTCAACACAGCAAACATGAAAGTCAAATATCTCAACACAATTAGCATGAGTGTCAAATATCTCAACACAATTAGCATGAGTGTCAAATATCTCAACACGATGAGCATAAAAGTCAAATGTCTCAACACAGCAAACATGAAAGTCAAATATCTCAACACAATTAGCATGAGTGTCAAATATCTCAACACAATGAGCATGAAAGTCAAATGTCACAACACAGCAAACATGAAAGTCAAATATCTCAACACAATGAGCATGAGTGTCAAATATCTCAACACAATGAGCATGAAAGTCAAATGCCTCAACACAGCAAACATGAAAGTCAAATATCTCAGCACAATTAGCATGAGTGTCAAATATCTCAACACAATTAGCATGAGTGTCAAATATCTCAACACGATGAGCATGAAAGTCAAATGCCTCAACACAGCAAACATGAAAGTCAAATATCTCAGCACAATTAGCATGAGTGTCAAATATCTCAACACAATTAGCATGAGTGTCAAATATCTCAACACAATTAGCCTAAGTGTCAAATATCTCAACACAATTAGCATTAGTGTCAAATATCTCAACACAATTAGCATGAGTGTCAAATATCTCAGTACAATTAGCATGAGTGTCAAATATCTCAACACAATTAGCATGAGTGTCAAATATCTCAACACAATTAGCATGAGTGTCAAATATCTCAACACAATGAGCATGAAAGTCAAATGCCTCAACACAGCAAACATGAAAGTCAAATATCTCAACACAATTAGCATGAGTGTCAAATAACTCGACACAATTAGCATGAGTGTCAAATATCTCAACACGATGAGCATGAAAGTCAAATGTCTCAACACAGCAAACATGAAAGTCAAATATCTCAGCACAATTAGCATGTGTGTCAAATATCTCAACACAATGAGCATGAGCGTCACATATCTCAACACAACAAACATGAAAGTCAAATATCTCAACACAATGAGCATGAGTGTCAAATATCTCAACACAATGAGCATGAAAGTCAAAGGTCTCAACACAGCAAACATGAATGTCAAATATCTCACCACATCAAACATGAAAGTAATATATCTTACCGCAGCAAACATGAAAGTCAAATATCTCAACACAGCAAACATGAAAGTCAAATATCTCAACACAGCAAACATAAAAGTCAAATATCTCAACACAACAAACATGAATGTCAAATATCTCAACACAACAAACATGAAAGTCAAAATATCTCAACACAGCAGGCATGAAAATCAAATATCTCAACACAACAATCATAAATGTCAAATATCTCAACACAGCAAACATGAAAGACAAATATTTCAACATAGCAAACATGAAGGGCAAATATCTCAACACAACAAACATGGAAGTCAAATATCTCAACAGAACTACTACTAAATCACCAAAAAATTTTAAGTTGAGCAATGTATATTTTTGAAAAAAAAAATGAACCGAAATCAAAGTACATACCACATACCACATGCACATCTTCAATATAGGTACAAATGAACTGCAAAATTAAAGCTTCCTAGCCTCAAAACTCTAGGAGGAGTTGTTCTGACAATCTGTGTACCCTGTATTTATAATTCATCTAATAAATGACTAAGTGCAACAATGTGTTTTTTTTCCGAAAATGCATCAAAATCAAAATCCTTCCCACATGCACATCTTCAATATAGGCACAAATGATCTGCAAAATAAAAACTTCCTACCATCAAAACTGTAGGAGGAGTTGCGTGGACAAACTATGTACCCTCTATTACAAAATCACCCTAAAAATGACTAAGTTCAACAATGTGTATTTCTAGCAAAAATGCACCAAAATCAAAATCCTTACCACATGAACATCTTCAATATAGGTACGAAAGATCTGCAAAATAAAATATTCCTAGCATCAAAACTGTAGGAGGAGTTGCGCTGACAAACTATATACCCTCTATCACAAAATCACTAAAAAATGACTAAGTTCAACAGTGTATATTTTTGATAAAAATTAACCAAAATGAAAATCCTTACCACATGCACATCTTCAATATAGGTACAAATGATCTGCAAAATAAAAACTTCCTAGCTTTAAAACTGTAGGAGGAGTTGCACGGACAAACTATGTACCCTCTATGAAAAATCACCAAAAATGACTAAGTTTTGACAAAAATGCACTAAAATGAAAATCCTTACCACATGCACATCTTCAATATAGGTACAAATGATCTGCAAAATAAAAACTTCCTAGCTTTAAAACTGTAGGAGGAGTTGCACGGACAAACTATGTACCCTCTATGAAAAATCACCAAAAATGACTAATTTCAACAATGTATATTTTTGACAAAAATGCACCAAAATCAAAATCCTTCTCACATGCACATCTTCAATATATGTACAAAGGATCTGCAAAATAAAAACTTTCTAGCATAAAAACTGTAGGAGGAGTTGCGCGGACAAACCATGTACCCCCCTCGGACGGACAGAAGACGGACGGACGGAAGACGGAAGGACGGACAGACGGACGGACGAGGGTAAAACAATATGCCCCCTGACTTATCGTCTCGGGGGCATAATAATTATTTTACTTATATTAGAGGTTTCATGAGCCAAAACTAAATCATTTCTTAAATCTTTCCTATGCAGGTCAGATTCTTACCGACTACTTACAGGATACATAATGAAGTAGTGTTTTATTTTACTGAATTTAGAAATTCATATCTGGCCAAAAAAGTTCATTGTCAGGTTATATCATAACTTCCTGGATGTCTAGTTCACATGATCAAGTTGTGCACAGTGACCTTGAAAATTATGTAAGAAGACAAACCAAGTCAAAAATAACTTCTGTAGAGTAGGTGACACACTTGTCCATAGAACAAACTGTACATCTGTCATCTTTTTTGTACCTAGGTTGCCATATGCATTTAAGGAAAAAAACTGTCAAGTTTGTCAAGAGTTCAGAATTAAGAATCCCCTTTCCAGTTTTATCCCAATGCTTGTAGTAAGGTTAATGTGTATGTGGTCTTTTCCTAAAAAAAGTTCCCAGAGTAGGTAATCCTGGTTTTGGAAGAGTGAATGGTATTTTTTGTGGCCAATTGAGCCACAGTTCTGTCTAGTTGTCTCTTTTTTCTTGAAATTTATTTCATATTTGGTCTGAAACCTGTCTATGATGACTTTTAATGTGTAAGCTTTTTTTCTGGTTTGCCTTGCTGTCACTACTTTCTGCTGATTTTTATGCCCCTAAGATTAATGATCAGAGGCATTTTGTTGTTGTCCTGTTTGTCTCTGTTGGTGTGTCTGTACTTCCGAACTTTTAACCTTTGTAATGTTTTGAACTCTGTAAGATAGACTTTTAATATATGGCAAGTGTATTTCTGTAGTCAAGAGGAAAATAAAGATGCAAAAAATTTAGGTAAGGTCAAATGTCAAGGTCACAGGGCTCAGAACTTGCCAATGTAGTAAAGGTGCTGCATTGGACATGATGTTTAGTGTTTCACAATCACATCTAGATTTAACCAAGACCAGGTTATAGAGTTCATGTCTTCCAATGTTTTGTGAGTCCTATGTTACATTCAAGATGGCATTCTTTGTGGAGGAGCAGGGCATATGACCTAGCTTCTTACTTAGAGAAAGGATTGACCTTTTACAATTAATACAAACATATCACTTCACAAACAAATAATGTCTTCATTAAAAAATAATTTACCTCATTAACATCAGTAAACAAATAAATTATGGTAATTGAGAATACAGTCTTTGTGGTATTCCTTGTAAGTGTAACTATAAGGTATCCTGTATTTGTTTGGAAGAGATTAGTATGTTGTTGATGTGTGTATGTTTGTTTGTTTATAAGTGTATTTAGGCAAATGTTAGTGGTTTGTTTTGAGAAAGGCTGTTATTACGTAGATATAAAAAAATATATATTAAAACATTATACATGATCTTCATACAATTATAATAACCATGTTGGTAAGTACTGAAATATTTGTAAACTCACTGATTTAGGCTATTAACGAGGTAATTAGCATTAAAGATTAAAAATCACATTTATACTATATTCCAAACTTTGTTCTGCCAGAGGCATATTTTTCTCTACTTATGTTCAGGGAAACAGACATTTGCTTTAAAACCTTCCAGTTTCTTCTAAAAAACGAAAATAAATAACCTGATGCCTATAAATAAGATTTTTTACCCGAATTTCCATTTTTAAGCTAAAAGGGACCATCTGTGGAATATTCTTGAGGCATTAGTTTCATAAGTTTGTCAATAACAGTGATTTGAAAGTTTTACCATATTTTGTCTGAGTCATTTTGTGTCGGCACTTGTCCAAATTAACCCTTTTCAATGTGCTGCAGTCTTGAATGCCAAACGAACGCATACCTAAAGTAGCCCTACGCTGGACACCACCTGGGTAGAGATGTCCTGGCAGACCACGAACCACCTGGAGAAGAACCATTCAAGCAGAACTGCAGGACCAGGGATACTGCTTAGGTCAAGCTCAACATCTGGCAAAGGACAGAGGAAAATGTGGCTAAAAAGGATAGGTGGGGTGAGGTGAGATGAGGTGCAGTCTTGTTATGCTGCACCTCAGTTAACCACTGTGTTGATCTTGAGTTGTTGTTTAATTATCTTTGAATTGCTGTCACTAAGAGCTCTCTTATATTCTTCAGACACCTAGTTGATTAAATTTGCCACAGTTAAATTTAGTATGGATTTTTGTACTATTAGTGCAGTGATTGTAGACAAAGGACCAGTAATCTTCTTATAAACAACATAAACAACAACATAAATTGCAACTTAATCCAATTTATTTGCACAATAATGATTTCCTTCAGCCAAACAGATATACTGAATCCTTAGAGTGATAGATATGAAACTGAAGGACAGCGGTCTGATCCAACTGAAACTGTGCCTGTTATCTCACAATGTATTCCTTTCAATCGGGACATTAGAATTTTGACCGAGAGACAACTGTCCCGTCCAAGTCAGAAATGAATTGTCTACCACTTTACAACTGTTCCATCCAGGTCAGGAGTTGTCTATTACTTAGATGCACACCATTACACAGCTGTTCCAACTCAAAAGTTGTCTATTACCTCAGACATCCAGTTAGTAGTATACAACTCACAGTTCTTTTCAAGTCTAGACAACTGTTCCTTTCAAATCCATACAACTGTTACATTTAAGTCCACACAACTGTTCCATTCAAGTTCACACAGCTGTTTCATTCAAGTCTACACAACTGTTCCATTCGAGGCCTTTAAACTGTTCCATTCAAGTTGACACAATCGTTCCATTCCAGTCCAAACAAATGTTCTATTCAAGTCCACACAACTGTTCCATGCAATTCAACTTAACTGTTCCATTTAAGTCTACACAACTGTTCCATTCAAGTCTTCAAACTGTTTTTTTCAAGTTTGCACAACTGTTCCATTTAATTCTACACAAATGTTCCATTCAAGTTCACACAATTGTTCCTTTCAAGTCCACACAAATGTTCCATCCAAGTCAACACAATTGTCTCATTCAAGTCCACACAATTGTTCCATTTAAGTCAACACAACTATTCCATTAAAGTCCAAATAACTACTCCATTCAAAACCACACATCTGTTCCACTTAGGTCCACATAACTTTTCTATTCAGGTCCAACCAACTATTCCATTCAAGTCCATGCTACTATTCCATTCAAGTCCATGCTACTATTCCATTCAAGTCCACATAACTATTCAAACTATTCAATTCAAGTCCACAACCCTATTCAATTCAAGTCCACAACCCTATTCAATTCAAGTCCATAACCCTATTCCATTCAAGTTCACACAACTGTTCCATCGAAGACCACACAACTGTTCCATTCAAGTCCACACAACTGTTCCATTCAAGTCCACACAACTTTTCTATTCAAGTCCACCCAACTATTCCATTCAAGTCCATGCAACTATTCCATTCACGTCCACACAACTATTCCATTCAAGTCCACACAACTAATCCATTCAAGTCCACATAACTGTCCCATTCAAGTCCTTACAACCGTTTTCATTCGAGTCTACGGGACTGTTCCATTCAAGTCCACACAACTGTTCTATTCAAGTCCACACAACTTTTCAATTCAAGTCCACACAACTATTCCATTCAAGTCCACACAACTGTTCCATTCAAGTCCACATAAATGTTTCATTCAAGTCCACACAATTATTCCATTTAAGTAAACACAACTGTCCTTGCAATTGTTCCATTCAAGTCCTTACAACTGTTTTCATTCGAGTTTTCAGAACTGTTCCATTCAAGTCTACACAACTGTTCCATTAAAGTCCACAGAATTGTTGCATTCAAGTTCATACAACTCTTCCATTCACAACAACTGTTTCATTCAAGTATAAAATTACTTATTATATTAGTAAACATCTTACAATACACAACTTACAAATCCTTTCAAGTCCACACAACTATTCCATTCAAGCCCACACAACTGTTCAATTCAGGTCAACACAACTGTTCCATTCAAGTCCACACAACTGTTCCATTCAAGTCTACCCAACTGTTCCATTTAAGTCTACACAACTGCTCCATTTAAGTCTACACAACTGCTCCATTCAAGTTCACACAATCGTTCCATTTAAGTCCACACAACTGCTCTATTGGAGTCTACAGAACTGTTTTTAAATACACACAACTATTCCATTAAAGTCCACATAACTACTCCATTCAAAACCACACAACTGTTCCACTCTAGTCCACACAACTTTTCTATTCAGGTCCACCCAACTATTCCATTCAAGTCCATGCTACTATTCCATTCAAGTCCACATAACTATACTATTCAAGTCCACAACCCTATTCCATTCATGTTCACACAACTATTACATTCAAGTCAACAAAACGGTTCCATTCAAGTCCAAACAGCTGTTCCATTCAATTTCACACAACTGTTCTATTCAAGTCTACACAACTGCTCCATTTAAGTCTACACAACTGCTCCATTCAAGTTCACACAACTGTTCCATTCAAGTCTACACAACAGCTCCATCAATTCATTTGTTTCCAATCAAGTTGACACAACTTTTCCAGTTAAGTCCACATAACTTTTCCAGTTAAGTCCACATAACTGTTCCATTCAGGTCCAGACAACTGTTCCATTCAAGTTCATACAACTGTTCCATTCAAGTTCACACAACTGTTCCATTCAAGTCCACACAAATGTTCCATTTAAGTCAACACAACTGTTCCATTCAAGTCCACACAACTGTCCCATTCAAGTTCACAAAACTATTCCATTTAAGTCTACACAACCATTCCATTCAGGTCCCAACAACTGTTCCATTCAAGTCAACAAAACTGTTCCATTCAAATCCACACAGATGTTCCATTCAAGTCAACACAATTGTTCCATTCAAGTTCACACAACTGTTATATTCAAGTTCACACAAATATTCCATTCCACACAACTGTTCCATTTAAGTCAACACAACTGTTCCATTCAAGTTCACACAACTGTTCCATTCAAGTTAACACATGGTTCCATCCAAGTTCACTAAACTATTTCATTCCACACAATAGTTCCATTCAAGTCAGAAATTGTTTATTACATAAGATATCTGACAGTACACAACTCACAAATACATTCAAGTTTACACAACTGTTCCATTCAACTTCAAGTCACACAACTGTTCCATTTCAGTCCACACAACTGTACCATTCATATCCACACAACCGTTCCATTCAAGTCCACACAATTGTTTCATTTAATTCCACACAACTGTTTCATTCAAGTCCACAAAACTGTTCCATTCAAGCCCTCACAGCTGTTCCATTCAAGTCCACACAACTGTTCCATTCAAGTCCTCACAGCTGTTCCATTTAACTTCAAGTCAAAAGTTTTGTCTATTGCTGTAGATGTCTACCAGAATACTTCAAAAGTGCAATTACAATAAAGTTTATCACTTCACCCCTGATGATGGACATAAGAATTTTATAAATCTAATAGTCAGTGATGATACATTCTAAAAATAAATGTATATTGTCTGTGGTATTACTGTACTGATTTTTAAGCATTATTATGTAAAGTTCCATTTGTATTGCTAGCTACTGGGATTGAAAATTAATCTCTTTGAAATGAATCTGCAGAAATATCTGTCCAAAAACCAAATGCAATTTAGGGAAAATCAAATTCTGTGATAAATTAATTCTTAATTGTGCAATGGAGGAATTTCATTTTAAGGTTTGGAATTTAAATGACATCCATCATGAAATGTGTCTTTCTGGTGATGGCACATATCTCTAAAATTAGACTTTTCAAAGTTAAAAAGAAATCTTTAGAGAAATAATATTGGGTATTTTTAATTTAAAGGATTGGTTAATTATCTTAATTTTTATAACCACTATGTGCTGATCCAAAGTATTTTTTTCAAGGCATGTGGAATGCAAAGTTATATGAATCATTTAATGATGGTAAGATACCGGTGACCTAGAACCAACTACTTGTGTTGTTGAAGTGAAAAAAGAGAAACAGTTAAACACCCAAGGAACTGATGAAAATAGTTGGAGAAGAGGTGTGTTTTAGATACTGAGTTGGTACTGTGTTTTAATTTGAAAAGTGTAAAAAAGGATTGGAGACATATATTGTGTTAGAGTTATTGCAGTTTGACCCTACAAAGTTCATTTGTACTTTGTTTTAAAGATAACCTGGAAAATATTTTTCACTAAAATTGATTTAAAGATTAGAAAAAGGAGGCAAATTTTGGTTCCATGGATTGATGTATACAGCCCTGTTAGACTTCAGTGAACTATTGAACAAAAAATGGAATACACTTTTGATTGCAAATTATAATTGCCTTAACTTGGTTGGAAATTATGGCTTTCTACTGTTTTCCAGCAGACAACTTATAGAAATTGAATGAACGAGTCTTAATTTCATAATTAAGTTTGTCACAATTTTTTTCCCCTTAGAATAATTCTCTACAACTGTCACTAGACAAACTTGGTTTTTAGCCTGACACAAATTCAGAAAAGTTAAAGCATAACATAAGAAATTAAGCAATGGGAAATAGTCATTAAAAATTTACCTCCAGGAAATATATATAGGAAATTGTTATATACCGTTTGACAATGGATTCCCATACTGACTGTTAAAGATTCCCACATCTATTTTATTGTATGGGTATGTCAATTATTCCATACTATCTGTGAAGATGTGTAATTCCCACACACCCAATCTCTTTTATTAGGTGGTAATAAATTTGATTGTTTCTATTTACTTATTGATCTCATTTATATTGAATGACATATCTATTATTTTATTTGTTGGAAGCTTCCTATGAGAGAAATCATTTTTCCTATATACTGGATTTGATAATATTATGTCCACTAGCACTGATGTTCTGGTGCTGGAATGACAGTGGGCTAAGGATTATGTGATCTACATGCCTGCATTGTTTTATCACCTATTGTATCAAAAATCACCAATTAGATCCTTATTCCTCTTTTCTTCCACTAAAAATGAGGCTAGGGTTGTTTGGGGAATTATCCTTGACAAATTTTTTGTTGTCTTTCATCGTCTGTTGGATTTTTAATTCACACCTATGAATTCAAAACTCTAAGTCTGATTCTAACCAAATTTTCATGATATGTAGTTGTGCACCTGATACTCAGATATTTGGTTTTACAGATTCCAACTGAACTTGCAGGATATGTTGTTCATATTTAAGTTGTTCTCTGAGCCAAAAAAGCTCATTTGTTAATTCTGTTTGTTAATCTTGTAATTAAGTCATATTCCAATCTAATTTCAGGATTTATTGTTCACCTGATACTTAAAATGATGATATTACAGATTCTAGAGGTTCAATCATCTTCGCGAGCCAAGGGTTACGAGTAGACGGATCATAACCCTTGGCTTGCGAAGGTGGAGGTTCAGTGGGCTTATATGTTAATTCTGTTACATGATCTCTGTATCTCCTTCAAAAACGTTTGTCAGATTCCAACCAAACTTTCTTTATATGTTGTTTACCAGATCTGGTTGTGCGCATTATATTTAAAATTTTTGTTTTACAAATTATAGAGGTTCACCAAGCTAACATAGCTCATTTTTTGATTCATTTTATAGCTCATTTGTTGATTCTGTTTTTAAATCTGCAACTCCTTCAAACTAATTCCATTAAGTCATATTCCAAGCAAATTTGCAGGATTTGTTTTTTTGCTGATCTAGTTGTGCACCTGATACTTAAAATTTTGATTTTAGAGTTTTAATTGCTGAACCAAAATGGCTTTTCTGTAGTGCAGGCGACACAAGAGTTCCATGAGGCCAAACAATGTTGTTCAAATGTGAACCTTTATTGTTGCTGTTTTCTCTCAACATACAGCATGTAAGCATGTGAGCATTTCCTAAATTGATGAATGTATGAAAACTGTAAAAGAAATAACTAAGCAAAAAAATGATAGGTTCCTGGTCTTGTTTTTGAGATACAAATGATAAAAAAAGAATTCAGGAAAAGTGAACTCCCACTTTATTTTCCTAAATGTTTAACATATGCAATTTTTACTCATAAATAAATGTTACAAAAATATATAATTGAATAAAACATTGCCAGAATGCTCCTAAAGATGTTAAAAATGAAATTATCAAACTTCATCAACAGTGTTCGTTGGGCAAAAATTTGTAATGCCTTTGAACAAATAAAATCAGAGAAGTATGAAAATCTGAGGGAAATACCAACACATGACCAACCTGCATCCTTAAAATACAAGTTACATCACAGTATTAAAGGAATGTTATGCCTAAGACAGGTATTAATGCATCTAAATAAAACCACAATTATCCTTAACATATGTTGTATTTGTTATGTTGATCCAAAATGATGGAAAGCTTTTAACACTGGACATATACAAAAAAGGTTATCAGTAAATAGTTGGCTTTAGGACGCCAGATGTAATATGGATAGAGATTGTGATAATCGTTCTTTTCTACAGAAAAAATATCAATAACAATATCATATCGGAATAATTGGTTAATGTCCATTCATAGTACCTATCACTGAATACTATACATCACTAAATTATGTCTATTCTTACTACAGATCACCGTCTGTTCTATGTCCTGTCCTACAACAGATCATTGGTTTATGTCCAGTCATATTACAGATCATTGGATTATATCCAGTCATGCTACAGATCATTGGTTTATGTCCAGTCATGCTACAGATCATTGGTTTATGTCCAGCATTGGTTTATGTCCAGTCATACTACAGATCATTGGTTTATGTCAAGTCAAACTACAGATCATTGATTTATGTCCAGTCATACTACAGATCATTAGTCTATGTCCAGTCATACTACAGATCATTGGTTTATGTCCAGTCATACTACAGATCATTAGTTTATGTCCAGTCCTAGTACAGATCATTGATTTATGTCCAGTCATACTACAGACCATTGATTTAAGTCCAGTCATACTACAAATCACTGGTTTATATCCAGTAATACTACAGATCATTGGTTTATATCCAGTCATGCCATAGATCACTGGTTTATGTCCAGTCAAACTACAGGTCAATAGTTTATGTCCAGTCATTCTACAGATCATTGGTTTATGTCCAGTCATACTACAGATCAATGGTTTATGTCCAGTCAAGCTACAGATCATTGGTTTATGTCCAGTCATACTACAGATCATTAGTTTATGTCCAGTCCTAGTACAGATCATTGGTGGTTTACATCCAGTCCTAATACAGATCATTAGTTTATGTCCAGTCATACTACAGATCATTGGTCTATGTCCAGTCATACTACAGATCATTGGTTTATGTCCAGTCATACTACAGATCATTTGTTTATATCCAGTGATAGTACAGATCATTGGTGGTTTATATCCAGTCCTAGTACAGATCATTAGTTTATGTCCAGTCCTAGTACAGACCATTGGTTTATTTCCAGTCGAACTACAGATCATTGGTGTATGTCCAGTCATACTACAGATCATTAGTTTATGTCCAGTCATACTACAGATCATTGGTTTATGTCCAGTCATACTACAGATCATAAGTTTATGTCCAGTCCTATTACAGATCATTGGTTTATGTCCAGTCATACTACAGATCATTGGTTTATGTCCAGTCATACTACAGATCATTAGTTTATGTCCAGTCCTATTACAGATCATTGGTTTATGTCCAGTCATACTACAGATCATTGATTTATGTCCAGTCATACTTTATGTCCAGTCATACTACAGATCATTAGTTTATGTCCAGTCCTAGTACAGATCATTGATTTATGTCCAGTCATACTAGAGATCATTGATTTATGTCAAGTCATACTACAGATCATTGGTTTATGTCCAGTCATACTACAGATCATTGGTTTATGTCAAGTCAAACTACAGATCATTGATTTATGTCCAGTCATACTACAGATCATTAGTCTATGTCCAGTCATACTTTAGATCATTGGTTTATGTCCAGTCATACTACAGATCATTAGTTTATCTCCAGTCCTAGTACAGATCATTGGTTTATGTCCAGTCATACTACAGACCATTGATTTATGTCCAGTCATACTACAAATCACTGGTTTATGTCCAGTAATACTACAGATCATTGGTTTATATCCAGTCATGCCATAGATCACTGGTTTATGTCCAGTCAAACTACAGATCAATAGTTTATGTCCAGTCATTCTACAGATCATTGGTTTATGTCCAGTCATACTACAGATCAATGGTTTATGTCCAGTCAAACTACAGATCATTGGTTTATGTCCAGTCATACTACAGATCATTAGTTTATGTCCAGTCCTAGTACAGATCATTGGTGGTTTATATCCAGTCCTAGTACAGATCATTATTTTATGTCCAGTCATACTACAGATCATTGGTTTATATCCAGTCATACTACAGATCATTGGTTTATGTCCAGTCATACTACAGATCATTGGTTTATATCCAGTCATACCATAGATCACTGGTTTATGTCCAGTCAAACTACAGATCAATGGTCTATGTCCAGTCATTCTACAGATCATTGGTTTATGTCCAGTCATACTACAGATCAATGGTTTATGTCCAGTCAAACTACAGATCATTGGTTTATGTCCACTCATACTACAGATCATTATTTTATGTCCAGTCATAGTACAGATCATTGGTGGTTTACTGTGGAAGTACTTTTATTCGTGGACATCAATTTTCGTGGTTTTGATAAATATCACTATTTCGTGGGCACTTAAATTCGTGGTTTCGAATTCTATGCATTAAACTCCATGCAAAAAGGCATTTCGTTGGGAACCTAATTTCGTGGTTTAAACCAACCACGAAATCCACGAAAATTGGAACCCCACAAACAATAGTACTTTCACAGTATATCCAGTCCTAGTACAGATCATTAGTTTATGTCCAGTCCTAGTACAGACCATTAGTTTATTTCCAGTCAAACTACAGATCATTGGTTTATGTCCAGTCATACTACAGATCATTAGTTTATGTCCAGTCATACTACAGATCATTGGTTTATGTCCAGTCATACTACAGATCATTAGTTTATGTCCAGTCCTAGTACAGATCATTGGTTTATGTCCAGTCATACTACAGATCATTGATTTATGTCCAGTCATACTACAGATCATTAGTTTATGTCCAGTCCTAGTACAGATCATTGATTTATGTCCAGTCATACTAGAGATCATTGATTTATGTCCAGTCATACTACAGATCATTGGTTTATGTCCAGTCATACTACAGATCATTGATTTATATCCAGTCATACCATAGATCACTGGTTTATGTCCAGACAAACTACAGATCAATGGTTGATGTCCAGTCATTCTACAGATCATTGGTTTATGTCCAGTCATACTACAGATCACTGGTTTATGTCCAGTCAAACTACAGATCATTGGTTTATGTCCAGTCATACTACAGATCATAAGTGTATGTCCAGTCCTAGTACAGATCATTGTTGGTTATATCCAGTCCTAGTACAGATCATTAGTTTATGTCCAGTCCTAGTACAGCTCATTGATTTATGTCCAGTCATACTAGAGATCATTGATTTATGTCAAGTCATACTACAGATCATTGGTTTATGTCCAGTCATACTACAGATCATTGGTTTATATCCAGTCATACTACAGATAATTTCTTTATGTCCAGTCCTAGTACAGATCATTGATTTATGTCCAGTCATACTACAGATCATTGGTTTATATCCAGTCATACCATAGATCACTGGTTTATGTCCAGTCAAACTACAGATCAATGGTTTATGTCCAGTCATTCTGCAGATCATTGGTTTATGTCCAGTCCCAGTACAGATCATTGGTTTATGTCCAGTCATACTACAGATCATTGATTTATATACGGTCATACTACAGATCATTGATTTATGTCCAGTCATACTACAGATCATTGGTATATGTCCAGTCCTAGTACAGATCATTTGTTTATGTCTAGTCAAACTACAGATCATTGGTTTATGTCCAGTCATGCTACAGATCATTGGTTTATGTCCAGTCATACTACAGATCCATACTACGGATCACTGGTTTATGTCCAGTCATTCTACAGATCATTTGTTTATGTCCAGTCAAACTACAGATCACTGGTTTATGTCTAGTCATACTACAGATCACTGGTTTATGTCCAGTCATTCTACAGATCATTGGTTTATGTCCAGTCAAACTACAGATCACTGGTTTATGTCCAGTCAAACTACAGATCATTGGTTTATGTCCAGTCAAACTACAGATAATTTGTTTATGTCCAGTCAAACTACAGATTATTGGTTTGTATCCAGTCATACTACAGATCACTGGTTTATGTCTAGTCATTCGACAGATCAATGGTTTATGTCCAGTCATACTACAGATCATTGGTTTATGTCCAGTCATACTACAGATCATTGGTTTAATGTTTTTGAAAGCTGTAATTACACATCTCTTCATTATATAATGCATGATTCCTCAATCTTAATGAAAGACTTTTAGACCATTTTCTAGGTTTTTAGCATAATTGTAAAATGCAGCTGTTTTGAAAAATACAAAATTTATTGAAACCCATATGAATTTTTTTTATAACTGCATGTGACATAAAGTATATAAATTTAAATATTGTCTATCATTAATGTATTATATTACAAGCATGTGATACACTAATGATATACAAATGGTTAGAAATTTATTACAGCATGTTAGGATACTAATATGTTAGTGATCCTTGGGATTGCTTCAGATAATTTTGGTGTTAGAATCTTTGCAGAAAATGGAAAAGACTGTAAGCTCAGTGATGCCCATATATAAAAATGTGATAAATGGGTACATTACTTCACATTATGTGATGCATTTGTGTCTAATGCCATCGTTTAATTATCAACAGTATGTTTATTTCATGTGGATCATGTTCTGCTTGTTTACAAATACAGTAGAACTTCGATGGCTTGAACACCATGAATGTCTCGATCCCTTTTTCTGGTCCCTTTTTAGCTCACCTGGCCTAAAAGGCCATGTGAGCTTTTGCCATCACTTTGCGTCCGTCGTCCGTCCGTCATCCGTCGTCTGTCAACAATTTCAAAAATCTTCTCCTCTGAAACTGCTGAGCCAATTGTAACCAAACTTGGCCTGAAGCATCACCAGGGTATGCAGTGTGTTCGATTAATCCGAAGACCAAACAACATGGCTGCTGTTACTAAAAATAGAACATAGGGGTAAATTGCTGTTTTTTGCAAATAACTCGAAAGCCATTGCAGATATCAAAAATCTGACATGGGGCAAAAGTTATCAGCATAGCAAGATCTACCTGCCCTGCAATTTTGAAGAAAATCCGAAAACCCATCTTTGAGTTATTGCCCTTTTTCTGTAAAATTTGCAAAATTTTAACTTTATTAATTTTTTATCTGAAAAACTATAAGAGATACAAGTCAACTTTACATTGCAAAAATGTTCAGTATGTCAAGATCTACCCACCCTGAAATTTGGAAGATAATCCAAAAACCCTTGTAGGAGTTATTGCCCTTTTTTCACGGAATTTTCAAAATTTTCATATTTTTCATCTTAAATTTCCTGTACTATGGAAGATAAAGGTTAAGTGTCAATTGATAAAATGTTTGCAATGCTGTGGCGACTTCAAAACTGATGTTGAAAATTATTGGTTGACCGCCATTTTCAAAATAGCTGCCAAAAAAAGGCGGGAAAATTCAGCATTGTCCGATTTAAATGAAATTTGGTTTCCAAATAGATATTGATGTTGCGACTTCAAAATCGGTGTTGAAAATTTTTCGCTGACCACCATTTTCAAAATGGCCGCCAAAAAGGCGGAAAATTCAACATTGTCCGATTTCAATGAAATTTGGTTTCCAAATAGATAGTGATGTTGCGACTTCAAAACCGGTGTTGAAAATTTTTCATTGACCACCATTTTCAAAGAGGCGGAAAAATTCAACATTGTCCGATTTCAATGAAATTTGGTTTCCAAAAAGGTATTGATGTAGCAACTTCAAAACTGTTGTTAAAAATTGTTCGTTAACCTCCATTTTCAAAATGACCGCCAAAAAAGGCGGGAAAATTCAACATTGTCTGATTTCAATGAAATTTGATTTCCAAGTGGATATTGATGTTGCTACTGCAATACTGGTGTTGAAAATTGTTTGTTGACTGCCATTTTCATAATGGCCGCCAAAAAGGCGGGAAAATTCAACATTGTCCGATTTCAATGAAATTTGGTTTCCAAA
>MJUU01027785.1:18310-28922 GCA_002080025.1 Modiolus philippinarum
TTTCAAAATGGCCGCCAAAAAGGTGGGAAAATTCAACATTGTCCGATTTCAATGAAATTTGGTTTCCAAATAGATATTGATGTCATAAAGATATAATTGTTGTTGACTGCCATGCATTTACCAACTGATGTCTCGACTTCAAAACTGGTGTCGAAAGTGGTTCTTAGCAAGACAATTAGTCAAAAAAGCCCAACAAAGAAGTACAGTAAAACATGATCAGACTTAAAATAGAGTCCAAGTTAATGGTGGTGTTTGCACTACCAAAGTTTGAGAGACTGAAGTTCAACTGTATAATTTACAATGTTAGCTTGATTGCGGCAACTGAAAGCCAGGTGAGTGATATAGGCTCCAGGGAGCCTCTGGTTTCAAGTTTAAACATAGTTTGACATCAATGGCTAGAACACCATGAATGTCTCGATGCCTTTTTCTGGTCCCTTTGTTCAAGTTTGAACATAGTTTGACCTGGATAGCTCGGACACCCCTCTAACTCAAACTGTTTTAATGGGTCCCTTGGGTGTCTAAGCCATTGAAGTTCAACTGTTCTATTTATATCTATTTTTATAAGGTTTAAGGGGGTGGGTCACTATTTTTAAGCAAATGGCGCATTCACTTCTATCTCGCTTGTTGTTCACTAAATTATGACGAATGAGGCTTGTCGATTGCATCTTTTACTGTTAGAATCAAATGCACTCATAGTTAATGTGTAAAAAAAAATATGACGTCATGATTACATCACAAACAAACATCTGTTTGTTTAAAGTACATGTAATTGACACCAACATTAATTTTACGAAGAAACTAAGATAGAATGCTCACATTTCTTTTTTTTGGAGGGGAGGGGGTAATCATTGAACATAAAAGACAGCTTTTGCCACAAGTTTATTGTCTACCAGTATTCCAATTTTAAATGCAACTACATGTATACACTAAATACTACAAACAACACCATATTATATTAAATTCATGTGTAAAAAAAGTTTTTTTCCTCTATCATCAGAAAATCTCTAAGAAGACATGATTTTGCATGATTTTTGGATTAGCCCTCCCTCAACCTCTGCCCTGTAGGAATTGGCCTATTCATATGAAATTTCCTCTTACTAATAAAACCTGAAAACTCTGCTTGATGGTTAGAATCTATATTTGTTTGACACTATTTAATATTAAGCAATAAAACATAAGGATATCCATACTTGATGTTGTTAAAGCAGAATTTGAAATGCACTAATGTTTCTGGAGAAAATCAATTAATTTTGCAAAGAATGCAGGGATTTCTGGTCTTGTATTAGGTTCAAAATTTTTCTTTTTTTTTGTGACATTTAAATAGAAAAAATTAATTTGACATCATAAAAGAGTCATTCTTTATGCAAATGAGTCAATTATGCAAGTTTTAATATAGATATTTGTTTCACTTGACCTAGCCTGAATGTTAGTATAAACAAACAGGTTTATTTTCTTGAATAGAAGAAATAAAATAAAAATTGTTTGTTCGATTCCATAATTTCGTAGAGTCTAAAAGCTGGACAAAATGCATAAAAAAAGTCCAGAAATGATAGCAAGTTTTCTTTGTTATTTAAGAGATACAAATCCTTCTATTTATGACAAAAAACTGAAATAAATAAAAATAACAGTAATGACAAGAATAATATGTTATTGTTGTGTGTCGTCACTACCAGCTTCTTTGACAGTTGTAAAGATTTATTATAGAATCAAATATTGACAGAGAATTCTTCAGGCTACAGGTAGAGAAAAAATACATTGTACTGTTACATGCATAACGATTAGTGTGTTTCCATGTTTGACAACGTTGTATATTATTGTCAGAGGGATTTGAGTGACAGGGATTCTACTAAAAAGTCAGATGGGATTCCTACCTATCACCTAGTGAATAATCATTTCTACTGAGTATTCCGATAGATCTGCTTCCGATCTTTGATAAATTTATTTATTGACAAGCCAATTAAGTTATCGAGTGTCACTGTTTTGTTTTATTCTGATGGAGAGATGTATTTAGTGAATTCTAATACTTTATTCTTAACATAAATTTGTATCAAACTGAATGCATTGCTTCTAGTTTTGGCTTGTAATTAAGGTAGAAAAACGTCAAGTTTTATTAATGATGTTGAAGGTAGAAAGTAAATTGGCCAACCGGTCACGGACAAGTATTACATCTATATTAGAGGATTTTGTTAATCTTCGTCGGAAAAAGGAGTCTGACTCTTTGGTAAATATATTTTTATATGCGTTATTATTTTTATATCATTATTGAAATATGAAATATGATTCAATGTAATTATTTGTATATCTGCTGCAAATTCTCATGCAATTTTAATGGTATAATGATTTTTGGATTAAATTTAGAAAAGTATATACATGAGTTATCGATAAACACTTAAAATATTCTCAGAAAAGAACTTTTGAAGTTGGTTTGAAAGAATATAGGCTAGTATATAGGTTAAAGATCGAGTAGAAAGGTATAGACTGGCTAATTTTCAGTCTCTACATTAAGGTTTTTGCTTCCTCACTATTGGACTCATTATTGTAAAAATAAATCTTTCAAGATATCCTGGAGTTTTTTCAACAAAACATGACATGCAAATTCAAATTGCTCTCTTACAAAATTTTTGATTTCCCCAAAATTACATGCAATATAGGATGACGTTGGTAGAATCATGGATGTACTTAGTGCTACAATTTTACTTATTTCAGTAAACCATCTTGAAGTTGCTGTGTATAGAAAATTTGTTTATGATTACATTATACTTTAATCGTAACTGGAAACTTATTTTGCAAAGGCTCTTATAAAAGAATTTTACTAATTTTTACTTTTGAAGCCTTCATGCATCAAGCTAGAGACAGTTTCACTTCTTAGGCATATCTTTTTTGTGTGTCAATCATGCATCACTCTTTTAGTGAAAATTCGTAATTTGACAGCTTTCCAAATATATTCATAATGATTGGACTTTAATTTCTACCACCAACTAAATTTCTTCACACCTTCAAGGAGACCTTACAACTTATTAGATTGTGCCTTCGCCTTGTTTTATGTCATTTAAATTTTCATTTTTAACCATTTGAGTCAGATTCTGGATGAACAAATGAGCTTATTCCATGTATTCACAACTAATTGTTGATAAAAATAAATTTTTCAATAAAAATTGACCTGCAACAAAGAATCTATGATAATGTTTTATACTGTTTGAAAGTGTCACCTCCCATTAATGTGAACTTGGGAAGGAGTGGGTGGATGTTGGTGTGTGTGTGTGTTTTTTTATACTTGTTTCTTTTCTGCTAAGGTTAAAAGAAAAATATTTCAAGAAAGATATGAATATATGTTACTGTTTTTCCATTTGTTAGATTCATTTCTATTATATGTCCACATATTGTAAAAAAAAATTTTCAGAATTTTATTATGTACCACAAAGTTTTTTTTGTAAAATTAAACTTCATCCCATAAATAAGCATCTAGACAGGCGGTTGTAGCAATTTTATACTTCAGAAGTTCTGTAACCAAGCTTTCTTTTATGAAATAAATGAAAACAAATTTATTTTCAGCTGTTTTTTAGTCATGAAAGTGTATTTATTTTTAGACTTAATGAATTAAAATTCTAAAGACAAATTACATAATAAGATGATAAATCTTCTAAAAAATTTAATAATACTTTTGTAGATTTAACAAGACAATGTAATATATCTTTTAGGAAGAATCCACTTACTACTTTTAAACCATTTAAAGCAATTGCATATTAAGAAATTGTAAATGCTAAGCCAAGTTGTGGAATAACTCTATATCATTTTTTTTGTTCAATACAGAATCATATTTGTATGCCTAAGGGATGTCTACTATGTCATTGTAAAATAATTATAATTTGTTGAATTTATAAAAGAACTGATAAGACTGCACAGAAAAATGATGATGTTACATGTAGTAACAACCACATAGTGTTCAATACTTTGAGCAAAAAAAAATGTCCCGTTGTTTCTCTTACCATTTAGGAGGGAATATGTCCCAAATTTAGTCAGCCATCAGCACCTGTCATTAACATACATTTTAAACCCCATGAAAATGGATAAAGTAAGCTCAAGAATAAATAGCTTAATACAGGACAGGAGATATCAGAATTTCCCTATTTGTCTATCAGAGAGAGACATAAAAAATGATCAAGAAAAGGGGGTTGTATGAAGTAAATTTGTAATCATGTTTTGCCCCATAAAAAGGAACAATCCAGGTTTAAAAATTTCTGTATCCCTTCACTGAGTATCTTCAATGCATCAAGTGTTCAAATTTGTCTGTTTTGGGGATTCAGCAATGGGAAATATAGACGTCTTATTTGACATAATACATGTAGCATTATGGGTATAGCGTACACCAAGATCAGTTGATTAGTAAGGGACGTAAATTAATAACATTACATCGTTGGTCGAAAATTGATTGTTCGTACACCAAAATTTGAAATACAATCACTGTTCCCATAACTCCCAAGTTTCTGAAACGGTGAATTGCAGTTACTTTGTTTTTGAGAAAGCAATTTAGAAAATTTACGTCTTTTCAATGTAGAATAATATTACAAAAAAATCAAATGATATGACAGAACTGATAAAGAGTGTCAGCTAAGTGACATTATGGTAGATGGGGACAATCACTCCTTTGATGTCAACTTTTACATTGTGAACACTGATTTCTGTAAATTTGTTGGTTGCATCCAGATTATTCATCAATGTAGTATGTATAGAAATAATAGGAAAAAATAAGTTTGTTGTCATTTATTGAAAAATAAGTTCTGTGACCCCAAATTTTTTTCATGCAAATCAAAGGCAAATATATTAGCTAATAATTTACCAAATTAAAAAAAATTTTTATGTGATGTAACTAGAATAATTTAAAATTTTGTTAAAATTCACAAATTTTCCTGATTAATTCAATCAAAATAACTAATTTTTACGTGATAGATTTCATGCTTATATGGATGGTGACCTAAAATTTTTATTTTATTTTTTGCATACTCTAGTAGCACAGTGTAAATCGTGAAAATATCAATTTTAGACCCCCGTACCAGCTTAAAATGTACATTTTGTTTTAACATGATATATTCATCGGTTGTCACGCATGATATTTTTAATGGCGAACAATCGAGTTGTGTACACACCAGAGACTAAATTCCGTAGAAAAGTAGGTTGATAATAAGTTAATTATATCTTCCTTTCCTCCATTTCATTTGTATATGCATTTTTTATTTTTATTATTGTTACATGTATTTTTTTTTTTTTACTTTTCCCTGTTTTGCTATAGTATACACTTGTAAAAATCATGAACAAGAGATATAAATACAATGGAGTACTATCCGAGTTTTCTAAAAGATCGATTGATTGATATGGGTTTTAATGTCACTTTAGCAGTATTTCAGCTATTTTATGACAGTCAGCGAACTCAAACTGCAGTGGTGATAGACTGCAGTGGTTGTATATCCCTGTGAAATCTGAAATAAAAGGGACAACAGGAAAAACCTACAATGGCTGAAAATTATAATTACATGCCACAACCATGGTTGTCCATTGTCAACCATGGTCAACCATGGTCACAAGCAGGAACAAGCATGGTTGACCATGGTTAAAGCATGGTTGACCATGGTTCAGCCATGGTTATCCATGCTTCTCACCATGGTATACCATGCTTACCATCAACAACCTTGGTTTCCAAAACAATGACCATGGTTGAATCTGACTTATCCATGGTCAAGTCTGCAATGAACATGGTTAACTATGGTATGATCTTAGGTGGGTTTATGCACATGCAAGCTTGCATTATATCTTTAACCATGCTTACATTCACAATTACACAGGCATGATAGATTAACATGATTAGCGATGAAATAAATTTCTTTTCATTATTTTATTTTATGACTTTTCACAATGCTCTGTAGTGCTTTCACTATGTTTATCCATATTCAATCATTCAAGTTTAAAGCTTTTGAATTCTGCAAAAGGATCAGTGTCAAAAGGGCTTTATGATTGTTATACAATTTTAATTTTATTCAGACAATTCTGCAGTTTTTTTTTTTTAAATCATGTTTTCACTCCCATCAAATTTTTGGCCATTCCAAAAATCAACCTTGGAGATCTAGCCACATTTTTGGAAACACAAGTTCCAAATTATCTCCCTTTGTTTTAAGAGTTTCAGTGTAATTTATTGAAAAGAATTAAAATCATTTATGAAATCCTTTAATGTGATAATTCAAAATAATTTAACTTAAGTGACATTAATCATCGAAAGTAAAGAAACAACACAAATTGTGAGAATTTTGCAAAATTTAAAAAGGCCTAGAAAAAAAGCTGTGAGTTTAGGGTATCCCCTGCCCTACCTAAAATTTTATGCCTACCCCAACTTTTTTACAACAAGTACTGTTAAATTCAGAAATGTTCCTCCATTACTACAATGTACAGAAAAAAAAAATTTTCCTACCTACCCTACCTAACTTTGAAAACCATGTTACCCCAAACACACAATTTATTTTCTTAGGCAAAATCAATGTAAACCTCATCAAAAGTTTTTACTGTTACACTATATATTTAAAATATAAATCAAGGTAGATGTGAAACAGGTGAAGAGGAATTCTAAGGCTTGCAATGATGAACAGAGCCAAACTGAATAGAGATAATATCATCAACAAACAAATTCATAACTATTATATATAGTTCTTATAATAAGGATGGTCAGCCGTTGCCACTGACTATGGTTAACCATGGTTTTATAAAATCCTATCAAATCATGGTCAACCATGGTGTCCCATTTTAATGAAAATTGTTAAAACCATGGTTAACCATGGTCAACCATGGCTATATAACCATGGTTGACCATTGTTGTCCATGGTCAACCATGGTCACATTTTGCAGGGGTAGGTAGTAGAACTACCCTAACCACTCGGCCACCCAGGACCTAGTAAGATTGATAAATAAGGGGAAGAACTACCTTACCCACTCCGACACCCAGGCCCCTAAAAGATTGTTAAATAAGGGGAAGAACTACCATAACCACTCCGCCATCCAGCCCCTTAAAAGATTGATAAATAAGGGGAGGAACTATCTTAACCACTCCACCACCCAAGCCCCTAAAAGATTGATAAATATAACAGAATAGAATTGTCAGGAAATATAAAGGCAAATATGTGTAAAACCACCGGAAAAAATCTAAACTGCAATGCTACAGCTGACTACCATGGAACTTCAATGGTTTCAACACCCTTTAACTGAAGAAAACTGTTACAGCTAGAGGGATGCAAGTTTAAATGAGTCGGGAATTATGTTTAACGTCATAAAGCAAAGGGAATACAAAAAGTGCTTTAGACATACACCATGTTTGAGCTTTTGCAGTTCTAGTGATGGAAGTTTGGCTGTAGCTGTTGCTCAAGTTTGGAGTAAGAAAATTTATAATTTAATGAACAATCATATGTTTATGATTCATTTTTTTCGGGAAGTTGATTTACATCCAAATTTATGTTTTATGAATGAATAACAAGAATAGTCTCTGGGTTGTCAAAGGAAACAAGTGTATCTTTGACAGACAAATGTGAAAACATAAGTTAGCTTGAAGGCACTAATGCTCTTTGTGTCATTTTGGTACAATTAAATAATTTTTATCTGTTAAGTGTCTGTACATTTTATGTATAATTTTTGTCACGTTAAAACATTATATAATGGTGTACAACATCTGAATACAGTATCCAAAGTGTCTTATGTTGTTAATATGACATAAAAGCTCAGTTTGAAATAGTTATAAATTGTAACAGAAGTCTAATAAAGAAGTAATTTTGAATAGTGATACAATAAAGCATTAATGTTATAGTCGATACATCATCACCTTGGTTATATTTCAATTCATATTCCTTAATCAATTTTAAAAATTGCTACCATCTGTTTCTGAAACACATTGGTTAAACAATTGCTGAACCAATCTTACAGGTTTACAACTCAGTAGTTGCTGACAAACTGTAAAATTGGTTCAACAATATGAATAGATAATTCTTACCACAGGAAATCTTCTGTCTTAATGCTTAGTGCATGATTACAGCTTGAGATATTTGCAGTAATATAAATAGTTAATTACATTGGACAATTTATTTTTCAAGAACTGCAAACAAAAGGTTAAAATGCAAAATTGTTTGTTTAAAAGTATGATTTCTAATTTCCAATAATTTTTTGGATCTTTGGTATATTTTAAGATATAATGGTTATTCATTTTCATTATTTTTCTGTAAAAATGGAAAAATGAAAAAAACAACAAGGGAGATCATAAATGTGATACATTTTTGTATAATTATTTCCCCTAAATAAATTAGCACTTTTACATTATCCTCCAGAAAATGATCTTCATAATATAAATTCAGATACAAACATATAAGAATGTGCCAGAAATAGCATTATAAGATTAAATTTGAGTTCGTATTAAAGATAATAAAAAAAGATTTAGAAATATTTCCAAAAGTGAAATTCAGAATTTCCCCATCCTAAGAAAAAAAATTTTCATTACAAAGGCAGTTTTCTTTAGTACATCCACAATAAAGTTTTAGAAGATATCCAGAAGTGAGTATCAACTTTTCAAATTGTTGAACCAATTTTACAATTTGATAGCAACTACGGAGTTGTAAAACTGTAAGATTGGTTCAGCAATTGCTTAACCAATTTGGAAAATTGCTTTCATCTGTTATAGAAACAGATGGTAGCAATTTTTAAAATTGATTAAGGAATAGGAATTGAAATATAACCAAGCTGATGATGTATCGACTATAAATACAGAGCTGTAATAAAGAAGTAATTTTTAATACAAAGCTATAATGAAGAAGTAATTTTGATAAAGAAATAATTTTGAATACAGAGCTACAGTACAGCCAGAGACCTACCATGATAAATCACTGTGATAGACATATCACTCTAAATTTTTAAATTAATATATCTTTTTTCCTGATTGATCTATCCACATAATTTCTTTTGCATATCAAGTGGTAGAATGTATCACTCTAAATGCAAAAGAAAACATGTTGATAGATCAAATAGGAAATAAAATATACACATTTCACTAAGCAGAGTGATACGTCTATCACAGTGATTTATCACGGTAAGTCTCTGGCTGTACTGTATAATAAAGAAGTCATTTTGATAAAGAAATAATTTTGAATACAAAGCTATAATGAAGAAGTAATTTTGATAAAGAAATAATTTTGAATACAGAGCTATAATAAAGAAGTAATTTTGATAAAGAAGTAATTTTGCTACAGAGATATAATTGAGCAGTAATTTTAGATACATAGATTTAACAAGAAGTAATTTTGAATACCAGACATATCATAAATACCGTTCTATAATTTTGAATAAAAAGATACAACAAAATAATAATTAGCTCACCTCACGAAGTGAGGAGGGCTTATGTGATACCCCTAGCGTCGGCGTCGGCGTCTGCGTCAGGTTAGGAAGAATGGTTATAGGTCCATTCCTGCTTACTGACATGCCACACATCAACCATATTGGTATACCTGATGCATTTTGGGAAGGCGACTGGAATGCATGCTTAGGATGCTGTCTTTGACCTACATTTTAGGCATGAGCGACATGGTTAGGTAGAATGGTTAAAGTCCATTCCCGCTTACTCACATGGCCCACATCAACATACTGGTATGTATGATGCGTTTTGGGATGACAACAACAGTGCATGCTTCGGATGCTGTCTCTGACCTACATTTTAGGCATGAGCGACTTGGTTAGGTAGAATGGTCCATTCCCGCTTACTGACATGGCCCACATCAACCATACTGGTATGTATGATGCATTTTGGGATGACATCAACAATGCATGCTTTGGATGCTGTCTCTGACCTACATTTTATGCATGAGCGACTTGGTTACGTAGAATGGATAAAGTCCATTCCTGCTTACTGACGTGGCCCACACTAACCATACTGGTATGTATGATGTGTTTTGGGATGGCAACTACAATGCATGCTGCGGATGCTTTCTCTGACCTACATTTTACGCATGACTGAATCTGTTTAAAAGAATGATTATTGCCCATTCCTGGTTACTGACATGTGCAACATGTGACAATGCTGTGCAACGAGGTGAGCTTAGCAGGCTGTGGCTGCTTTCTATGTTTTTGAATATAGATATATAATAAATAAGTTCTGAATACAGAATAAAGATATGTAATAAAGCAATATTTTTGGATACAGAGCTTAATAATAAATTTTGATCACAGAGTTCACAGAAATAATTTTAAATAGAGAGATTAAATTAAGAAGTAATTTTGAATACAGATATATCTTTATTCAGGTTCTGACTCCGACCTGCTGTTGGGTATGGGGTTTTCTCACCCTTCATTGAAGATCTTATGGTGGCTTTGAGTTGTTATTACTCCCCTTTGGGTCGTTGTCTCCTTGACACATACCCCGTTTCCCTTCTTTTTAGCTCACCTGACCCAAAGGGTCAGTGTGAGCTATTGCCATCACTTGGCGTCCTTCGTCTGTCGTCCGTCTGTCCGTCCGTCGTCCGTCCTTTAAACTTTTCACATTTTCATCTTCTCCTCTGAAACTACTGAAGCAAATTCAACCAAACTTTACAGGAATGATGTA
>MJUU01027785.1:28950-78277 GCA_002080025.1 Modiolus philippinarum
ACATTGGACCCTATGGGAAAAATCACATTTTCATCTTCTGCTCTGAAACCACTGAAGCAAATTCAACCAAACTTAATAAGAATGGTGTACTAAAGGTCCTTAACAATGATTGCTCATTTTGTTCCAATCGGACTAAAAACATGGCCACCCACCCAGAACATGGTTAACCATTGGACCCTATGGGAAGATCACATTTTCATCTTCTGATCTGAAACGGCTGAAGCAAATTCAACTAAACTTTACAGGAATGATGTACTAAAGGTCCTTGACAATGATTGCTCATTTCCTTCTGATCTGACGAAAAACATGCCTGTCAGTGCAGAACTTGGGTTTTACATTGGACCCTATGGGAAAAATCACATTTTCATGTTCTGCTCTGAAACCACTGAAGCAAATTCAACCAAACTTTCAAAGGAATGATTTACTAAAGGTCCTTAACAATGATTGCTCATTATCATTCCGATCCGACAAAAAATATGGATGCCAGCACAGAACATGGTTTAACATTGGACCCTTTAAGAAAATCACATTTTCATCTTCTGCTCTGAAACGGCTGTAGCAAATTCAACCAAACTTTACAGGAATGATGTAGGAAAGTCCTTAACAATAATTTCTCATTTTGTTCCGATCCGACAAAAGACATGGCCGCCAGCACGGAACATGGTTTAACATTGGACCCTATGGGAACAATCACATTTTCATCATCTCCTCTGAAACGGTTGAAGCAAATTCAACCTAACTTTACAGAAATAATGTATTGAAGGTCTTTTACAGAGTGTGCTCTTTCATTCCCAATCTGACAAAAAACATGGCCACCAGCGCGGAACTTAAGTTTAACATTGGACCCTATGGGAAAAATCACATTTTCATCTTCTGTTCTGTAATCACTGACGCAAATTCAACCAAGCTTAAACTAAAGGTCCTTAACAATGATTGCTAATTTCGTTCCAGTCCAACAAAAATCATGGCTGCCGGCGCAGAACTTAGCTTTAACATAGGACCCTATGGGAAATCTTCTCTTCTGAAACCACTGAAGCAAATTCAACCAAACTTTACAGGAATGATGTATGGAAGGTCCTTTACAAAGATTGCTCATTTTGTTCCGATCCGATGAAAAGATGGCTGCCAGCACGCGCGTAACTTACGTTTAACATTGGACTCTATGGGAAATATCACATTTTCATCTTCTCCTCTGAAACTAATGAAGTAAATTCAACCAAACTTTACAGGAATGATGGATGGAAGATCCATAACTAAGATTGCTCATTTAATTTTGATCCAGTAAAAAAAACATGGTGGCCAGCGCTGAGCATAGTTTAGCATAGGATCCTATGGGAAAATCTTCCTTTTCATCATCTACTCTGAAACCGTTAAAACAAATTTAACTTCAACTAAATTGGAGTATCTATGGAAAGATATTAACAAGAATACATATTTCAATTGAATCTGACAAAAACATGGATGTCAGGAGAGAACATAGCTTAACATTAGACCCTAAAGGAAAAAGATTTTTGGTCATCAGCATAAAAAAGGCATCTTTGTCAGGTGGGCGATTCAGGCTCAGTATCTGAGCCTCTAGTTTCTATATAATAAAGAAAATAATTTTGAATACAGGGATATAATAAAAAAGTAATTTTGAATACCAGATATATAATAAGGAATTAAGTTATTTTGAATACAGAGGTATTTTAATAAAGAAGTAATTTTGTATGCCATAGGTTTGACGGGAACTGCTCTTTTTATCCCTTGATGCATGTTTTGTGTCGTGGTATTATAAGCATAACATTGCAGAGATTTCTTCATAAAAAGGACAAAAAATGAAATTTTCAGTTCTTAAGTGACCTAGGATAATATCCTGACCATGAAAAAACCATTCCCCACCACTAACAAGAACATGGCCTACCTTGTTAGATCATGGTCTTCTCTCAAAAACCATGTATTCCGTGGTAGGTCACAAAAAAAAAAAAAAAAAAGACATGGTGGGGTATCAATGCTAAATTTTTTTTTTTTTGCTATACACTGTTAAGTTTATTTCATTTGTTGATGTTACAATATAATTGACCCTTACCTGTTTTTATGGATACCAGAAAATATGGAGTCAGTTTTTCATTTGACTAATAGAAATTCTTCATGCAAATGAGGGACAAATTTTTGTATCTCAAGTTTTGATGGAACTTCTCTATCCGTTGAGGTGATTGAATTTTCAGCTTGTGCTTTCAGGGGGTAGGGTATCTTCCTCAGTATGGTTTTATTATAGAGTTAGAGCTGTTCGTTCTTTAGTCTGTTTTTGGTCACGTAGACTTGTTAATAATAGTTTTGATCCCTCTTCTTGGTATACTTCACTTGATTTTTAGTACGTCTATAAATTTTTTTCAAGTCGAATGTTATTTTAAAAAAGTCAAAGTTTAGTAGTAAAGTAAATATTATGACATGTTTAAGATTGTTGTATAAAAAATATAATGCCAATTAAATCATTTTTTACAATTCCAAGTATCTTTTTACAATGTTTTGGGACCTATTGTGAAATACGATTGTCATACTTCCTTGAAGTTCTGCCTCGCCCAATGATTTATAAAACCTCCTTTTTTGTTTTGAAAACTTTTAGTTGCCATAATTTTTCATAGCAAAGTTTCAGTAAAAATTTTTTCTCCACTGTTTTAAGTTGATGTTCTGTATTATTTTAAAGTAATGCCAAGTCACTAGTAACATTTTGTCTACTTTCAAAAGTCCTGAACAGTTTCATCTGTAGCTGTCGAGAGAGACTGGCTATTTAAGGGCTATAACTGTGTTTTGCTCACCTTCCAATTCTTGACACACAATTTTTTGGTGCATTTTCAAATGCATAGTGCAAATTGTGCAGTTACAACATTGTCAATATTTACACTGTGCATAGATATTGGTCTTAAAAATTAAATTGCCACTAATATTAATAAAATTCTAATCATAAGAAGGACACTATGATAAGAAGGTCATGCAATAAGAAGGTCACACAATCAGTAGGGCATACAGTAAGGACAAGGTCAGATATGGAAAAGTACCACTGGATAAGGTGTGTATGACCATGTGATCATTTTTCTCTCGGATGTCTTGTTTGCCAATTTAAGACAACAATAAATTGAGATAGTATAGTGGTACCATTTTGGCATCACTGTCTGTCTTAGTCCTGTCATAACCTCCCACTTCAGACATAAGACCGATTCTTTTTTTTTCTACATTCAGAATTATAGCAGATTCCTTTGATCATTTAAGACAATTTTTTTTATCTTTGAAATTTGATGAATCTCACTCATATCACTTTTCAAAACTTGGAAGCATGTTTTCATGATGACTTGATAACTTGACAAGTTTCTAAGGAAAACGAACACATTTTTTCCTGATGTACTAAGACTCATGGTCATTTTTGAAAGGGCAAGTTAAGTGTTTTCATTTTAGATCAAAACATAATAAGGTGTTGGTTTTCTTTTGTCCTCTAGAAAATTCCTAATATTGAGTATTTCAATGGATTTAATGCAGTGAATATAAAGTAACTATTCAAACAAGCCTACAATAGGATTGTGGTGATAAAATTTTGGCCCTTTTGGCCTTGCATAAATGTTTTTGTTAGATCATCATACATTTTATGAAAAATTAGTAGTCATATTGACTGTCTCTATTCATTGGGATTCTTTTATTTGATCTATAAATGGATGCTGGAAATATATTACGTTGAATAAAAAGGGTATTTTGGTATGTCAGAGATAAGAAATAGAAAATCAGTTTGTTATAAAAAAAAAATTGGCAATATGGTTGCTAGTCTGTCCATGATAAGATCAATGAATTCTGATTACACTGTTATGAAGGAAGTAATTGCGGTCAAAATGTCGTTGTTTTCGCTGGACTGCTGAAATAGACAATTGCTATATACAATGTGCGATTATCTCTTACTTTAGTGGAACGTTAATGATGATGTATATTGTTAATTGAATTTCCCTTATGTTAAGTTGAACACTTCCAGTACTAAAAACGACAGTTGGATCAATGTAATTTTACACAAGTTTTCTGTGTCCATAATATTTTTGAATTTTGAGCACATCTGCCAGTGCTTGTTGGTAAATAGAAGACCTTAAGAGGCATGTTTTAATTGGACCAAATTTATCCATACATTAGAACAAACACATTGAAATCAATTTTTGATTTGATATTTGTTTGCAATGAATTTATTTCAGGAATCTAAAGCAGTAAGGTTAGAAAACTTGTCAATTAGGTGTCAAATGAACAACTGCTTTCTCAATTGAAGATTCAGAATAAGCTTATTCTAAATCTTACTGAAATGAATCATGTCCAATGAAGGCAGGTTGCAACATTGTAAGGGTTAACGTCAGGCCAAAAGGCTGAAGTGCAGAACAGCTTATAATTACTCTAGTCCATGAAAAAATGCCTAGATCCTTAAGAGGAATTCAAAAGTTGATAACATAAATTAAAGCAGTTATCACAATGTTTTTGAAATTCTTTTTATTTTAGGGACAAAAGTCATGGGTTGAAAGAACATTTTTAAAGAGAGAATGTGTAAAGTTCATAGCAAGTCCAAAAGACTCTGCCAAGTAAGTAATTAGAATTGACTATATGTTTGATATTTGGTATATTATGCCTCTACACTCAGTTTTCCAGATTTTTTCAAGACTTTTTGAGATATTGAATTGATATTTAGTATGTGAAATTACCTTGATGTGTTACAAAAGTAGTATGAGTTTCGCCTAGATTCCTAATTTCAACTAGATTTTATTATTAATTTTTGTAGGAGTTATTGCCCTTATATGGAATAACAGTTTTCCATATTATTGAAAACCATTTGTAGTTTTGTGTTGATATTTATATGCATGTTGACCTTGCATGATTTCAAGTTAGATTGCAGTCATATTTTGAGGACTTTGGGAAATATTCAAAGAACTTTCATTCAAATTGAAGATTCACTATAAGTATTTTTTTTAGTATTCTCAGCTTATTCAAGTATTTCATGATGAAATTATCCTGCTATTCACATAATTCAATTTTGCATAATTAATCTTTAAGAAGTCAAGAACAAACCCTGCTGTAGCAGTTTATTTCAGTATCTGATTCCTAGAAATTGAAATAATTTCTCTCAGGAATTATTTTTTGTTTAATTTTGAAACTGACTTTAATGAATTTGATTTTGATTGAAGTTTTTGCTTGAATGATTAAAGCAAACTGCATATTGAAGGAAATGATCCCGTTTTAAGTAAGATGTCGCCCTTTCCTGCTGTTCTTTTTTTTAAATTAATTGACAATTTCCATGAAAATCAATCATTTATCATGCTTTATTGACAGCGCCAGTAATTTCTGTTTCTGTCATTTTCCAAATCATTCCTTTTGAAGATTATTGCAAAGTCAAATATCTCTCGTATTATTATATTTGGCAAATGTGATTTTATGTCCTACTTTTGTTGGCAGCTTGTCTTTTGTCTATTTTCTGAATATACAACAAAAATGAGAATTTTGCTTTAGAGAGAAAAAGCAGTAATAATTTCGTCATTACAAAACCATCTTCAATGATTGTGTCACCTGCATTCACGCAGTGGCGACATATAGGGATCACTATCGGTCTTGTTGTGTCGGCGTTGACATCTTTGTCGTCACAAAAATTTGTGTGACATTTTTCTCAGGAACCGTGTATCGGAGCTTTATGCAATTTGGTATGAAGTGTGACAGTAGGGGGACCTATACCCTGTAACAGAGTTTTGGATCTCTTGCTTGCCCATTCCTGACGGAACGTAGAATATTTTTGTCATTACGCAAGCGACACATGTCTTCCTTGGAAGAAGTTTTCCTAAAGATGAAATACTCATATATATACATTGGACCCAATGGTTACATTTTCAAACATGTTTTCTTCTTAAACTGCTGGGCCAAATGGACCCGAGTGTTTTTCAGGTTCACACACTTTATCCAAGGTGGCAGCCTACAGGGGACATAGTGAAAAACATTGTATCCAACTGAAACACTCTCAAAGAATCCTTCTGAAATATCTGGGCCAATTCGAACCATAGTTTAACATTGGACCCTTTAACAAAGACTGTCTTTGGTCCAGGAGAGCAATACAGGCTCTAGAGAGCCTCTTAATTTTTTTAACACTATTTGAGTTATTATCACCTGATCTTTGGTATGTAGGTAACCTTAATGAGTTGCAGTTTGTGTTTTGAGTTTTAACATAACTTTTTGAGTTTTGTCAGAGTAAGCTAGAAGAGATATTGGAGATGTTGTTTTATCCTATTAAGATGAATTTTGTTGAAAATGTTTTATACGAAATATAATGCAAAATAATTTACTGACCGAATATTTTTGCACTTTGTACAAAACAAATATAGCATTATTTACTGAACAAAATTGTGTTAGAAAAAGTCTTTATAGACAGAGTTATACAGTGGATACATGTTTGAATGTAGGTGACTTAATCTCTCATATTGTTATGAATATCTAAATATAACTGTTAGGATTATCAGCATGTATCTGAATGGAAATCCATGTCTCCTGAGACAGATTTCAACAGAACTATGAATTAACACACTTTTGTGTTTTTTCATGTGACAGCAAAAACATTTAGTGAATGAAAATTTTCTAAAACAGCCTTTTCTTTCAGCTGATTTTCCAGGTCATGTAAATATACAACTTGACCAACCTGGTGATAGCCAGCATGGGTCAGGATACCAGGCTAATTCGTCCATAAGTAAAATGGTCACTCTTTCATGGCTGTAAATTAAAATGACCATTTAAATCAGCTAAAATGAAATTGGCAAAGCTGTGTACACACACACACACACACACACACATAGTGTATGATATAGGTAGAAGCAATTTTTAAACTGATTGAGGAAAAGGCAATTTATAATGACCAAGGTCATAGTAGATCCAGTATGACAAATAGCATTACCAATCTAAATCTTAAAGGAAATTGTAATATTGAACATGTGGTATTGGTAATTGAATTTCACAGGTCAATAAAAAAAATTGAACAAAAAATTGTTTGGTATGAAAGTCACACATACTGTATGTCTGGATATTTTCTTTCACATGGGTTTAATTTTCACTAAGTTTGCAATTGACAATCTAGCGTGAAATTAGTCTCCACGTAAATTTCAAATGCATTAGATAAACCAGTAAAACATGAACTATAAACACCAAGAATAATGCACTGCCTGAATCGTGAATAAAAGCCAAAGCCGGAATAACCTGATATATAGTATGAAGAAGAACAAAAAGTCTTCACAAACTTCCAGTTTTGTAGACACAATCAGCTACATGGTAAACAGCAGTGTAGAAATTAGGAATTCAAATATCAATCAAATGATTTAAAATTAACATGAAGTTGTAAAATGCTGTATTTCTACTTAATATATTGTTTGAATTACAATACATGGAAGTTGGTAAGGAGGAATTTTCCATACAAGAAAGTTAGGGAGGAAGATTCTTCATTGTTACAGGAAGTTATCACAGACTTAATATGCATTTCTTTGATCAAAGTATGTTTAAATACATATTTAATCTGATATAGTAATCAATACCGTGTGACATTCAGTGTAATAGGTTTATCTAGTAAGGTGTAAGAACAAACTCTCTTGAGATTTTTCCCTCACTTACCGAGTTCCACAAATACATGGACTTGACTAACTGGAAATCAAATGATTTTGTTTAGAACAATACACTGTCAGTCGTTTTAAAAAAATGTACATTTTATTATTATGCCCCCGCTGTTAGGCAACGGGGGCATTAAGTTTTACCCTTGTCCGTCCGTCCGTACGTCTGTCTGTACGTACGCACGTCCGAAATTTTTGTCAAAGATTTCTCAGCTTGTGTATGCAGGAATGATTTGATATTTGGCCTGAAGCTTTGGCATGATGAGTTGTACAGTGTCTCTTCTTTTCAAGTCTGTCACTCATCTACTTCCTGTTTGACGAAAACTTTGATTTTTCCCATTATAGCCATATATTGAAAATTTTTGTCAAGGATTTTTCAGCTTATGTATTTAGGAATGATTTGATATTTGGTCTTAAGCTTCGATATGATGAGTTGTACTGTGTCTCCCCTTTTCAAGTCCGTCACTCATCTACTTCCTGTTTGACGAAAACTTTGATTTTTCCCATTATATAGGTACGTCAGAAATTTTTGTCAAAGATTTCTCAGCTTGTATATGCAAGAATGATTTGATATTTGGCCTGAAGCTTTGGTATGATGAGTTGTACCGTGTCTCCCCTTTTCAAATCCATCACTCATCTACTTCCTGTTTGACAAAAACTTTGATTTTTCCCATTATAGCCATATATTGAAAATTTTTGTCAAGGATTTCTCAGCTTATGTATTGAGGAATGATTTGATATTTGGTCTGAAGCTTTGGTATGATGAGTTGTACCGTGTCTCCCCTTTTCAAGTCCGTTTCTCATCTACTTCCTGTTTGACAAAAACTTTGATTTTTCCCATTATATATGTACGTCCGAAATTTTTTTCAAAGATTTCTCAGCTTGTGTATGTAGGAATGATTTGATATTTGGTCTTAAGCTTTGATATGATGAGTTGTACTGTGTCTCCCCTTTTCAAGTCTGTCACTCATCTACTTCCTGTTTGACGAAAACTTTGATTTTTCCCATTATATAGGTACATTAGAAATTTTTGTCAAAGATTTCTCAGCTTGTATATGCAAGAATGATTTGATATTTGGCCTGAAGCTTTGGTATGATGAGTTGTACCGTGTCTCCCCTGTTCAAATCCATCACTCATCTACTTCCTGTTTGACAAAAACTTTGATTTTTCCCATTATAGCCATATATTGAAAATTTTTGTCAAGGATTTCTCAACTTGTGGATATGTAGGAATGATTTGATATTTGGTCTAAAGTTTTGGTATGATGAGTTGTACTGTGTCTCCCCTTTTAAAGTCTATCGCTCAACTACTTCCTATTTGCCGATATATCTGTATGGCGGGGGCATCCGTGTCCCATGGACACATTTTCTTTTATTAAATATTATATCTAACTAGGGGTTTAGGTGTAATTCCATTGTTCTCCTCACTGTAGACTACATTTCTAATTCGCCGTTTCAGAAACTGAAGCATTGTGGGTGACGTATTCCAAAATATTTTGATTGGCTAAGAACGTAAATTACGTAATGTCATTGGTTGAAAATTGATTGTTCGTACACCAAAATTTAAATTACAATCACAGCTCCCACAATTCCTTAGTTTCTGAAACGGCAAATTATTACACCACTAGGATTTAAAAGTTTCGACGAGAGATAACAAAATCTCTTGAAACTGAAGGGCTTTAAGAACCTGTGTTTGCAGAAAAAAAATAATATGTCTGTTGGTCTTATCTGTCACCTTGATGCATTGTTGTCAGTGTAATAGATATATCCCATGGAACTGTTAATAATACATGTAATATATATGGAAATTATACCATTTCATTAAACTTTGGGTATTGTGACTCATTGAAATACATTTCTATTTATGTGTACATGTATTAAAACAATTAGTAGACTGGATTCATTTACCCACTCCTGTGAACAGGTATTATTAAAATATTACTCATTTTCAGCAGTTTTAATAATTTACCAAGTATACAAAAACCCTGACTTCTCATTTGAAATGTAAAATGCAGCAGATAAACAGATAATTCTATGCTTCTTGTGTAAATTGTCTGTTAGTCCCAATGAGGCTTTTGATAATTTGATTTTACAATAAAAGATCACTTATCTAACTTATTTAAAATAAAAATCATATATTATTTTGAGATTTTATGTAAACATATTTATTAGCTAAATCAATTTTCAATTATACAAAGATAAATATACAAATTAAACCAATAACAATTTAGCAGTTAGGATAGGGAAACAAGGACCAAGTCCTTATAATTCTCCTTCTCCTTCTCATTTTAGACTCAGATTTTGGGCTTGGAGATTAAAATAGTTTTTCAGTAAGGCCCTGGAAACTTTGAAAGTTGGTTATCTCTTACCAAATTTCCTCTTGGATCTTCAAAGACCTTCCCAAATCCTGGAAAATGAGCCCGATAATTCCGTGCCATCCGGGAGAATTCCAGAGTGTTTGCATGTATGTCAGAGTAAATAACTAAAAATGATTTTATTTTACTATTTTGACAACCAGCCATGATGTCATTTCTGTTTTATGTTTCCTTTCTGGGGTCAGAGCTTGGAGAAAAGCATTATTATTTTGCCACATAGGGAAGTATATTTAAATAACTCTTGATTACCATGAATTTCCAATTGTACATCCATCTATAAAAAGCTTTTAAAACATAGCATGGTATCATGTAACACTGGATAACTTCATGTATTTTTTAAGTTGAAATGTGTTACCTATGTTAAAAGCATACTTGTAAGTACCTGGAGGATTGGTGAACAGAATAATCTCTAAAATAGTATTATATCCCTGCAAACTATTTATTCAATACAAGTATATTATGTCATTTTTCAGTTTGTGTTTTCTAACAATCATTAATATTACATGGTGTTTTTGTCTGTTTGATTTGTAATAGAATTTCAGAATGCTAGTGGTGCTTGAATGCTTGATGCATTGTGTGGTTGTCTATTGAACATACAGAAAGCAAAAAATGAAAAACTATAATTAAAAAAAAAGTTGTGTGATTCTGTTTCATATAAATTGCACCAAAAAAAAAAAAAGAAGACGTCAAGAATTGTTTTTATACCCTGCCACACGAAGTGGCAAGGTATTATGTGATACCCTCAGTCATGTGTCCGTCCGTCTGTCTGTCTGTCCGTCCGTCCCCCGAAGGTTTCCGACTGATAACATGTGAACAAAATTAAACAAGGTCTTCAAACTTGGTATGCAAGTTGTTTACCACAAAACTCAGGTCAAGTTTGATTTTGGGTTCAGAGGTCCAAGGGGTTCTGGAGTTATGGCCCTTGAAACTTTGAAATTTTGCGAATTTTAGGGTTTCCGACTGATAACTTGTGAACGAAATAACACAAGGTCTTCAAACTTGGTATGTAAATTGTTTACCACAAAACTCAGGTCAAGTTCGATTTTTGGTTCCTAGGTCCAAGCGGTTCTGGAGTTATGCCCCTTGAATCTTTGAAATTTTGCAAATTTTAGGGTTTTTTACTCATAACTTGTTGATGAAATAACATACTGTCTTTAAACATTGTATGTAAATTGTTTACCACAAACACAGGCCAAGTGTAATTTTGGTTTCAGCGGTACACATCGTTGTGGAGTTATGCCCCTTTTAACTAAGAAATTTTGTGAAACATGACGGGGTATCATGTAATCCACCATTACTATTTTTAGAATTTTGTGTGGATATATGTGTACTTTTTTTACCCTAACTTTAGTGTCCAGTTGTTATGTGATGTGCTCAGGTGTTCGTATGTCTGTCTGTCCATCCATCTTCTGAAGGTTTCGCGTTGTGGATGAAATAACATAGAGACTTCAAACTTGATGAGTATTAAAGTATATAAAACTCAGGCCAAGTTCGATTTCAGGTTCAGAGGTCTGGAGTTATGTCCCTTGAATAACTTTGTAAATTTTGTTAAACTTTGTTGGGTATCATGCTATGCACCATTTTTATTTTTCAGTGGCAAATTCTTTCTCAGTTCAGTATGGGATATCTGTTTTAAAATGTATCAGATTCCCATTGGATTCCCTAAGAGTCAATCATAATGGATCAAAAATAGATCACTGCATTTAAATCTTTCTTGTAAAGACAGTAATACTGACCTACATGTAGATAATATGTTTTATTATAGAATGAAGGGTAACCTAAAATAAAAAATTTCACTGTCAAAATTTAAGTAATTTTTGGTGCCGTAGATGTGCATTTATAGTTATAAACACAAGATGGATTGTGATTACCGGCACAATTTCGAGTTGACACGAACTGCAATAGCTCCAACACCATGGATGTCTCAAACACTCTTTGATGTCCCTTTCTTAAAGTTTAAACACAGTTCCACCTCGACAACTCCAATAACTCTTTAGCTCAAGTCATTTCATTGGTCCTTTGGTGTATGAGCCATTTATTTTCCCCCGCCGCAACACAGAGTGGGGACATGAAAATGCTGGGCGTCCGTCCGTCTGTCACATTACTCCGTTTTTTCCAAAAATAGACCTTGTAAGCGCTTTCATGCCTACAAGTTTTGACAGTTTCTCATGAAATTTATACCAAATTTTTATATCACTAATAGCTTGGTCAAGTTTTAAAATCAGCCTCAGTCGATACTTTTTGACTGAGTTATGCATGGGACTTGGTCCAAAATAATGACATAGTTATAGCAAAAAATTAACTTTGTAAGTGCTCTTACGCCTACAAATTTTGACGGATTCTCAGGAAATTTATACCAAATGTTAATACCACTAATGCCTTGGTCAAGTTTTTAAATCAGCCTTGGTCCATACTTTTTGACGGAGTTATGGGACTTTGACAAAAATAATGACACCGTTTAGCCAGAAATTGACCTTGTAAGCACTCTCATGCCTACAAATTTTGACAGATTCTCATGAAATTTATATCAAATGTTTATACCACCAATTCCTTGGCCAAGTTCAAAAATCAGCCTTGGTTGATACTTTTTGACAGAGTTATGGGACTTTGACGAAAATAATGACTTGTTTTATCCAAAAATTGACCTTGTAAGCGCTCTCATGCCTACAGATTTTAACGGATTTTCATGAATGTTTATATTACTAATACCTTGGTCAAGTTGTAAAATCAGCCTCGGTCGATACTTTTTGACAGAGTTATGGGACTTTGACCAAAATAACAACACCATTTTAGTCAAAAATTGACCTTGTAGCACTCTCATGCCTACAAATTTTGAAGGATTCTCATGAAATTTATACCAAATGTTTATATCACTTATACCTTGGTCAAGTTTGAAGATCAGCTTGGGTCAAGACTTTTTGACGGAGTTATGGGACTTCGACCAAAATAATGACTCCGTTTTATCCAAATACTGACCTTGTAAGCGCTCTCATGGCTACAAATTTTGACAGATTTTCATGAAATTTATACACGAAATGTTAATACCACTAATACCTTGGTAAAGTTTGAACATCAGCCGTGGTCGATACTTTTTATATCCCCTCATATTTAATTCTGGAACAGCCCTAAATGTTTGAAAATATTGCAATTTCATAAACAGTATACTAGTATATTGCTTGAGCGGCAGGGGATCCAGGAATTCTATTCTTGTTTCACTTGTGTAGGATCTATCTTATTGACTCGATCACTTTAGATCAATCTTAATCTGAAATAGTAAACAGAGTCTTACTTACCCAAATGTAAATGTTAAATGCAAATTACAGTTCAGATCAAATATGCTTCATTAAATAAACATCAGTATTTAATTTTTGAGGAAATATTTTCTTTCAAAGCCTATCAACCTTCACAATAAAATATATTCCAAACTATGACTTCTTCAGGCATTCTTAACTTGATATATATAATGTCATTTATACATCCCTTGACAATTTTTCAGCAAGGTATTATGGTGCCAATTAATTTTAAATCAATTAATCTGCATTTAAGAAAATGGTGTTCTAATGCAATTTAAATTAAATGTACCTGCACATCTGAATGTAGCATGATCATAGGAGTGATTGATTAAAGAATAAGTTCAAATAAGAAGTTCAATTTCCATGGAATACTATAGCCATTATTCAAAGGACCTTAATTTCCATGGAATCTTACAACATATGTACAAACACTATAATAGACTTTTAATTTTCATTAAACCCTACAGTCATGATTTTTCCGTGGAATCCAGCACATTATCTGTGGCCTAAATTTCCATTAAAGCCTACACAACATTGTCTATAGGACTTAAATTTCCATTGAAGTCTACAGGTTATTGTCTTTAGACTTTAAATTTCCATTGAAGCCTGCAGGACATTATCTGTGGCTTAAATTTCCATAGAAGCCTACAGGACATTGTCTGTGACTTAAATTTCCATTGAACCTACAGGACATTGTCTGTAACTTAAATTTACATTGAAGCCTATAGAACATTGTCTGTGACTTAAAATTTCTATTGAAGCCTACAGGACATTGTCTGTGACTTAAATTTCCATTGAAGCCTACAGGACATTGTCCGTGACTTAAATTTCCATTGAAGCCTACAGGACATTATCTATAGGGCTTTAAATTTCCATTGAAGCTGAAAGGACATTATCTTTAGGACTTAAATTTCCATTGAACCTACAGGACATTGTCTGTAACTTAAGTTGCCATTGAAGCCTATAGAACATTGTCTGCGACTTAAATTTCCTTAGAAGCCTACAGAACATTGTCTGTGACTTAAATTTCCATTGAAGCCTACAGAACATTGTCTGTGACTTAAATTTCCATTGAACCTACAGGACATTGTCTGTAACTTAAATTTCCATTGAAGCCTATAGAACATTGTCTGTGACTTAAATTTCCATAGAAGCCTACAGAACATTGTCTGTGACTTAAATTTCCATTGAAGCCTTCAGGACATTGTCTGTGACTTTAATTTCCATTGAAGCCTTCAGGACATCGTCTGTGACTTAAATTTCCATTGAAGCCTACAGAACATTGTCTGTAGGGCTTTAAATTTCCATTGAAGCCTACAGGATATTGTCTCTGACTTAAATTTCCATTGAAGCTTGCAGGACATTGTCTATAGGTCTTTAATTTTCAATATGACAATGAAACAACTGTAAAAAGACATCAAAAGAAAATGTGATCAAAAGATTATAATAACTTGATTCATATAGTAATGTAACATTATTGATTATACTTTGTCAGGGACACCTAAGAAAATCTTCTTTCTCAATTTTAATAAATAAAATCAGTTTTTACGTGGTAGAATTATTTCTATATTGATTTATTATTTTATTCATTAAAAATCATTTTATATTGGTAAAACTGAGTACATCTAGTAAATATGTTCTTTTCCATTTTCATCTTTCCATATATTTTGAAATTTGAGGTATTAAAAGTTGAATGGAGACAACTTAAAGAATGACTTCATTTTAGAAGTAGTCATAGAAAAAAACACAAATATAAACAAAATAACAACAGCTCCAGTGTCATACAAGGGTGACACAGGGTTATTTTCGTGCAGCGTGTTTGTCGTTTTTTATTTCACGTGTTGCCGTGTTGGAGGGTCGTTATTTGCCGTGTTTCGTGCAGACCGAAAAAAGGGCACCATGCAAGCCAATTTCTAATTTTTCATTCCTTGTGTTGTGTCATTTTATTTCTCATACACCCTTGCACGTTGCCCCTTGTACAACCCTCTCATACAGGTATACTGAGGGACCATAGTATTGCGGTACATAATTTTCATGATGGCATCATGACCTTGATAATGCAATACAGTGGAACCTATGATACAGTGAGAAGACATGATATCTATGTATCATGTTTAGACATATGAAAAAAGAAAGGAAATGGGGTAAATGTCAAGGAGACAACATCCCATATCCAGGTTAAAACGACCCAAAACAAAGCATCTGGGGGTCACCGTATTTGTTTATGACTGATCCTGATGTTGTCCTTATCTCTTCAGACCTTCTGATGACAACTCTCCCTAAACATAATAGAACCTGTAAGCCTTGACCTGAATTATACTTCGTAACCATAAGTTACATTTTTAATGGAAATATAACATTTCAAATGTCATGAATTCTGGGTGTCGTATGACGAGACTAACAGACCTTATAAGCATTTGATGATGCATATAGAATATGATGTTTTTAAATAAATATTGAATTTTCTTCTAATGGGTCAACTAATACTAGGTATCTAATAATGGTATAATCATTAGTTTATCATGCTGTATAATCACGATACTCTTCTTTGGGTCGTTATCTCTTTGACACATTCCCTGTTTCCCTTCTTTTTTTCTAGTGTTTCAAAATCCATGTGATATGACATAAATCAAACAGAACCTAACTGAATACAAGCAGATAAACATTGGGTCTTGATGCATCATCAAAATGAGTTCCATCGGATTTAAATTGTGTCAGATTGGTTTTGATGTATTAAATAATACATTTTTATTATTGCCACAAAATATTTTTCAAGATGAGTCTTTGATGCATAATAAATGTTTGCTGTTACAACACTCTCTCTATTTCTAACATGTTTTGGTTGATGTCAGTATTATACATTTTTTGATATTTTATTTTTCAGATGTTGTTGTGGTAGACCAGAAAGCTGGCATGAAACTGTACCAAAACAGCTAGAAATACCTCAGGCACCAGAAAGATGGCATCCATACGCCCATACAGAATCTAAACCAACAGATGCTTATGGCACAGTGGAGTTTCAGGGAGCACCTCATCCTAGCAAAGCCCAGGTAGAAATAGGTGTTCCATGTGTGTTGTATGTGCCTCCAAGTCATTTTGGTTCACTAACAGTTGTAGACAAACTGTAAAGAATGCAGCATTAAAGTCCCTTCCATTTGTTTCAAAAAAGAACAGCCTCTAGGCAATGATTTCTTGTCCCTTGCCCATTTCTACCCTTTCAAGCCTTGTTACCCTGGTTGTTTCTATCTTTATTTTTATACCCCCCGCAAACGAAGTTGGGGGGGGTATATAGGAATCACCATGTCTGTCTGTCTTTCCGTCCGTCTGTCTGTCCGTCCCCTTTCGTGTTCGGAGCATAACTTTTGTACCGTAGCACCTAGGATTATCAAACTTGGTGTGTGGATGCATCATGGGAAGACGATGTGTCACGTACCAAATTTAGGTCACTGTGACCTTGACTTTGACCTTTGACCTTTATGATAGTAAAACCATGTGCATTTCGTGTCCGGAGCAGAACTTTTGTACCGTGGCACCTAGGATGATCAAACTTGGTGTGTGGATGCATCATGGGAAGACGATGTGTCGCTTACCAAAATTTAGGTCACTGTGACCTTGACTTTGACCTTTGACCTTTATGATAGTAAAACCATGTGCATTTCATGTCCGGAGCAGGACTTTTGTACCTTGGCACCTAGGATTATCAAACTTGGTGTGTGGATGCATCATGGGAAGATGATGTGTTGCGTACCAAATTCAGGTCACTGTGACCTTGACTTTGACCTTATGATAGTAAAACCATGTGCATTTTGTGTCCGGAGCAGAACTTATGTACCGTAGCACCTAGGATTATCAAACTTGGTGTGTGGATGCATCATAGGAAGACGTTGTGTCGTGTACCAAATTAAGGTCACTGTGACCTTGACTTTGACCTTTGACCTTTATGATAGTAAAACCATGTGCATTTCGTGTCCGGAGCAGAACTTTTGTACCGTAGCACCTTGGATTATCAAACTTGGTGTGTGGATGCATCATGGGAAGACGATGTGTAGCGTACCAAATTTAGGTCACTTTGACCTTGACTTTGACCTTTATGATAGTAAAACCATGTGCATTTTGTGTTTCCGGAGCAGAACTTTTGTACTGTAGCACCTAGGATTATCAAACTTTGTGTGTGGATGCATTATGGGATGATGATGTGTCATGTAACAAATTTAGGTCACTGTGACCTTGACTTTGACTTTTGACCTTTATGATAATAAAAACCATGTGCATTTTGTGTCCAGAGCAGAACTTTTGTACCATAGCACCTAGGATTATCAAACTTGGTGTGTGGATGCATCATGGGAAGACGATGTGTCGTGTACCAAATTAAGGTCACTGTGACCTTGACTTTGACCTTTGACCTTTATGATAGTAAAACCATGTGCATATCGTGTCCAGAGCAGAACTTTTGTACCGAAGCACCTAGGATTATCAAACTTGGTGTGTGGATGCATCATGGGAAGTTGATGTGTCGCCTACCAAATTTAGGTCACTGTGACCTTGACTTTGACCTTTGACCCTTATGATAGTAAAACCATGTGCATATCGTGTCCGGAGCAGAACTTTTGTACAGTAGCACCTAGGATTATCAAACTTGGTGTGTGGATGCATCATGGGAAGAAGATGTGTCGCATACCAAATTTAGGTCACTGTGACCTTTGACCTTTATGATAGTAAAACCATGTGCATTTCATGTCCCGAGCAGAACTTTTATACCTTAGTATCTAGGATTACCAAACTTGGTGTGTGGATGCATCATGGGAAGGCAATGTGTCGCATTCCAAATTAAGGTCACTCTGACCTTTTCAATTACCATGTGGTTGAAGGTCAAATTTCAAAATGAAATGCCTTGATACTCAAATGCAGTTGCGGGGAGTATTAGTCTGGCTTTGCCGACAGCTCTAGTTACTTTTGATTTATTTAATTAATTCACTTGTTCTCGTCCAGATTTAGCTGAAATATGGCACACTGGAAGTAAAATTTGATTAATTTAATTTTGTTAGAGATGACTGTGTTTGTCAAGTAGTTTAATTTTGCAACTATTCACATTTTGTACAAGAACGTTTGTTATGTGATCTTGGCAATACCCAGGTAACTTCCTATGAGCAGTTACTAATGTGTGTTTTTTTTTAAGTTCAAATGCTGACTTCATGATGAAGAACAACAAAGCAAGTGTTTCTATGCTGTGTTTTGCACTGGACTTATCACCTTGAATATAACTACAAGTGCTTATGAACTCTTAACAACTGAAATATCAAAACTGATACACAGACCAAATTTTTGAAAACTTGACTCATGAATTAATGAATATAGCAAAGGAAATAAATGCAGTGACATAATATGGTTCTTAAGTTCATACAAATTTGAAAGGAGATAAAAACTTCCTATTGAAATAAATATGTTCAGTGCCTTTATAAGTGTAGGCCAATATTTCCCTATGAGTGCATCTATTGGAAACTGTGATAGTGTCATTATATGTGTAGGCCAATATTTCTCTATCAGTAAATCTATTGGAAATCGTGATAATTGATACACTTTTTAACTGCCATTAGTCTGTAATTGTAATTGATCAATCAGTTATGATTATATATCAGTTATCAATGGATAATCTCTCAAATCAATACATAGCTATACATCGGTCCTGGTGATGTAGGGAATTCTCCATTCAGCATGAATTTTACAGTTGTTAGTGACAAGAATGCATACAACTCTTGATAGGTTTTATTGCACATTCAGAATTTATTTTCATGCCCGTAAAAATTTGTACAGAATAGTAATATTAATATGGAGCATGATGATCTGTTTTTCAAGATGATTTCCAATATTAAAGGTACATTTCTGTTGAATGGCAATGTTATGTCTCCCTTTCCCAGCAGTAGGTTAAATATGAACAAAAAATATTAACCTGCTATAAAATTTTTATGCCCCCAGATCGAGGATCTGGGGGCATATTGTTTTTGTCCTGTCTGTCTGTCTGTCTGTTTGTCTGTGCGTCCGAAACTTTAACCTTGGCTATAACTTTTGAACTATATAAGGTAGACTTTTGATACTTGGCAAGTGTATAGGTCTAGTCAAGAGGAACATAAATATGCAAAAAAATTAGGTCAGGTCAAAGGTCAAGGTCACAGAGGTTAAAAAGGGGTGAATTTGGCTGTTTTCACATATTTGACTGTAGAATCCTTATTATTTATCGTATTGAGACGGGGTTTGTTTTATGTTATTGCTAATAAAATTGCGCAACTGAAGTATGTCGATAGATTTGAGGTAGCATTTACCTTTTTCGAGAAACAACAGGCCCAAAGGGGGACAAATGGAAAAAAATGAATTTTTCAATTTTTTGTCAGATCTTGATGCAGTATATTTCTGTAAGATTCTTATAGCATGTTTAAACAGATACTTTTAACAATTAAAACCATTTCATTAAACAAGAGGCCCAAAGGGGCTTCATCTGTTTCAGAATAAAGGGGTTAAATTGGGTGTTTTCATGGTAATAAACAACTTTTGAACTATGTAAGATGGACTTTTAATACTTGGCAAGTGTATAGGTTTTGTCTAGAGGAACATGAATATGTAAAAAAATTAGGTCAAAGGTCAAGGTCATAGGGGTCAAGAAGGGGTGAAATTGGGCATTTTCATATATTTTACTGTGGAATCTGGGGGCATATGTAGTGTTTCACAAACACATCTTGTTGTTTTCTTTTTCAAGTTTAACATTAAGTCATTGGAGAAAAAAATCTTTTTGGCAAGATTTTGATTTAAACATATTTCTTGATAGTAAAATTTCAATTTTAACATGCTCTCTTAAGCTTGTATTTAAAATACAAGCTTAAGAGAGAATACATATCATGAATGAAGAAATATTTGTAAGCCAATATTAGCTTTTAGTATAGGAGAATTTCTTTAAACAATGGTTTCAATTCAGACAATTGAAAAAAAAAATCCAGACAGTGTAAAGCAGAATTGGACCAACTCTTGCCTTGTTACCACAATTAAACATGATAATCAATCTAGTGGTTACCATAATGTAGCCTTCAATCATAGCTAAAGCCCACATCATATAACAATCCCGGATCCCAGATAACCTTTAGTTATCACAACACATGGCAGGCTCCATATAGCCTTATTAGTGGTACACTAAACCCACTTGCCAAGTTGTTGATGACTTTCAAGACCAAAGGAAACATACAAAATTTTCTATATAAATCATTCTAGATAAAACCTATCGGAATATACATGTAGTACAAAATAAATTTCACTTTCAAATGTGGTTAACTTTAACTGATTTTATTTTGACTGTTTATTAATTTTGACTGTTTGAAGTGTAATTAATAGAACAGGGTATACTGTTTTACTTCTGTCAGTCCGTCATTCTGAGCATCTGTCACACATATTTTCACTTCATTTTTCTCAGCAACTGCACATGACACTTATTTGGCTATATTAAATATGATTGATTTTGACTGTTTTACATACCGTTTTAAAGTATGCTATTAACTCTGACTGTTTCAGTATGTGAGATTAAGCAGTTTTGACAGTAAACCAGACCAAGTATTACAACTTCTCCAGAAACACTGGGGATTATCATTACCAAAATTACTTATTACTGTTCATGGAGGTATTCTGAACTTTGACCTGCAGCCAAAACTAAAGCGAGTTTTCCGCAAAGGATTGTTGAAAGCTGCAAGAACGACAGGTGCTTGGATAATTACAGGTGGTACAAATACAGGTGAGAGCATTGATCTACAATCATATTTAATGTTTAAGTGTGTGGTATCAAAAAATGCTATTTTTGTGCCCTAACTTTGTTTCCAAATTTTCCACTGTGTCTAGTTTAAAACAGTTATTAATAATTGAGAATCTGTAATGCAATATAGTAGAAGAGTGTAACTCAAAATTTACATCACCCAAAATTTTTTTTCATTTACATGGACAAGTTCTTGTGTCACACATGAATTTTTTTGTAACAATTATTAGACGTATTTACTTGGAAAGATAACACACAGACACTCCTGTAGTAATGTTATTTATCAGTACTCTGTCACAGACAAACCAAAGATATAATCAATTGTTTTAAAGAAGCCTAATTTACTTGATTACATCACATACAGAATAAATCCTTTTGGATGGTTTGCTAATTAAGAGACTGTAAGGGTATGAAGAGACAAACATCAGTCATCCAATTTCTCATCAGGACAATGTTCTATGTTAACTAATCTAAATACTTAGACTGCCACAGATTGTCCAATTACATAAATACTCCTTAACTGCATATAAATGTCTCTAATTTAATGTTTAAATTTTCAAAACTAATAGGATTATAAGGATCTTAAGGATCTTATAGGTTTTCTTTGATTTACTTTTATACACTCTTCTTTAATGTTTATGTAATCAACATGAAACCATAACACAATTTATACAATGTTGTTTTTACACACAAAATAATTATACCCTATGAAAAGCCAAGACATTCCCTAACACTTAGTCGATAAGTATGTAAAGTCAGTATCAACTTTATAAATGGTAATAGACGAAGAACGAGTTATGATATTTGGAGTCACCGGTTAACAAATCAGCCAATCACAAGAGAGGAAACACACTCTGACAAAAAAAAACGTAAGGTCACAAATATTAAATTATGCCAAAAAAAGACAAGACATTATGTCACCAAGGTCAAAACATTTCACAAAGGACAATCTTAACATCACAAAGGACAAAACATTACATCCCCAAAGACAAAACATTATTTCACCAAGTACAAATCATTAAATCACCAAAAAGTAAACATTACATTACAAATAAACAAATCTCTACATCTCCAAGGAATGAAAATATTAGTTCACCAAGTGTAAAAACATTACATTACAATGGACAAATCCTTACATCAGAAAAAGACAAAGCATAACCTCATCTGGTAAAAAGCATCTTAACATCATAAAGGGCCAATCTTTACATCACAAAGGGCCAATCTTTACATCACAAAGGGCCAATCTTAACATCACAAAGGGCTAATCTTTACATCACAAAGGGCCAATCTTTACATCACAAAAGGCCAATCTTTACATCACAAAGGGCCAATCTTTACATCACAAAAGGCCAATCTTTACATCACAAAGGGCCAATCTTTACATCATAAAGGGCCAATCTTTACATCACAAAGGGCCAATCTTTACTCATCACAAAGGGCCAATCTTCACATCATAAACGGCCAATCTTTACATCAAAAAAGGCCAATCTTTACATCACAAAGGGTCAATCTTTAGATCATATATGGCCCATCTTCACATCTTAAAGGGCCAATCTTTACATCATAAATGGCCAATTTTTACATTACATAGGGCCAATCTTTACATCACAAAAGGGCCAATCTTTACATCACAAAGGGCTAATCTTTACATCACATAGGGCCAATCTTTACATCACAGAAGGCAAATCTTTACATCACAAAGGGCCAATCTTTACATCACAAAAGGCCAATCTTTACATCACAAAGGGCAAATCTTTACATCACAAAGGGCCAATCTTTACACATCACAAAGGGCCAATCTTTACATCATAAAGGGTCAATCTTTACATCATAAATGACCAATCTTTACATTATATAGGGCCAATCTTTACATCACAAATGGCCAATCTTTACATCATTAAGGGCCAATCTTTACATCACAAAGGACAAATCTTTACATGACACAGGACAAAATATTACATTACCAAGGGGAAAAACATTGCATCTGAAAGGGGAATACTTAACATTACAAATGACAGCTGCACATCACCATTATTTTATCACTTTTGACAAAGCATTACTTCAAAATTTCACACATGTCACAAAGTTTGTATAGGGCACTTGAGTTAGCTTTAAATCTTTAGTTGCCTTATTGTGTACCATTATGAAGTCTCTTTTATATTTCACATGGAAAATCCTTTAAAAATTCAGTTTCATTAAAACTTAGATTTATTGTTCTCTAGTAATCCTTTTTCATTGCAAACATCAGTTCCATGTACAACAGACTTGCTTCTTAAATTAATAACCAAGGTCTCCTTTTATATATTTTATTTATGTAATAATTGCATGCAGAGCAGTATTATATAATACATGTTGCCTGATTTATGGACTTGAGCGTTGAAAAAAGATAAATTTTAACATTTATCATAATATCTCCATCTTCTATTTACTTCTTTATTTTCTCATTTCACACAAATATCGCATGGATTTTAATTTTATTAAGTTTTAAGTAGCCAATTAGGCAAAAATGGTTTTTATCATGACATTTGAGATTCCCAAGGTTAATTCATTGCACAAACTGTACATGTTGCCTTTAATATTTAAATGAAAATCTTAATAATACTACTGGTACTTACTGAGATCCTAATGTTCAGTCATCTTTTCAATTTGAGGCGCATTGTATAAAGATAATGAATTTGCTCTGTAGACGTTGGTTTATAATAATATGTCATATTATATATCATGGAAAAGTAAATGTCCAGTCATTACCTTAATAACATCAGTAGAAAAATTTCTCAGGGTTGTTTTCTTTAATTCAGGTGTGACTAGACATGTTGGAGAAGCCATAAGTGACAGAACGACAAAAACTAAGAACAAGGTTGTGGCCATTGGACTTGCACCATGGGGTATTGTAGAAAACAAAGAGGATTTAATAGGCAAAGATGTAAGTTAACAGGCAAGCCATTGGACTTATCATTGTTTTAACAAGTTGAATGTATGTAGGGTACTAGTTGACTTCAGATTTCATACGGGTGTAATTTGGCTATTTACATGGCTTCAGTTTGAATATTATTTAGTAAATGTAATGTAATAAGTGTTTTATCAACTTCATACTAAAATATCGTTCTGGAACCAATATGAAATAAAAATTCATAACTGGGAATATCAGTTAAATTGTAGATTTTCAATATGAAAACAGACATATAGAAGGTCGTGTTTAAATAGGGCCTGTAAGAATCGTACAATTTTGGAGCTTCTGGGATCAAAAAATGTACCCTGAAGTTACATTTTAAACAAAGATATATGACATTGAAAACAAAAATTTGAACGTCAATCCTCAAACGTCATGTTTTGGCGGGAAACATTTTCGAATTGCCTGTTTATCGTGGATTCTCGTGAGTCACATGACGTGACTTACAGACCCTATACAGCAGGAAAAGATTGCAGAGAAACAATAAAGTGTTCCTTTCTTTTTAGCTTACTGTTCCATACCATTGTGTATCTGCCAACAAGTCAAACTATGCAGTTCTAAATAGATCTCATTCCTACTTCCTGTTAGTTGACAATGGAACTGTGGGTAAATATGGCGGGGAAGTGATATTCAGGAAGAGGCTGGAAAAGTACATTGCACAGCAGAAAATTTCTATTGGTGAGTTTATATTGAATTTTGATAGAATGGAATGCACCTATCATTTTTGTCCAGTCTTTTGTTATAACTGCTTTATCCAGTTTTACTTTGTAACGTCTTGATACAGGCACACTGGGAACAATTTTTAAACATGCATGGAATTGCCTGTTTCAACCTCAAGCAGCCTGATAGAACAGTAAAGATGCTAATCGGAGAAAAGCATGAAGGTGCAATCTATTTAAGGCTAATTTGAAGGAAATTTATCTCAGAAGACACAGACAGAAGCTGAAAGTGAAACTAGTTGTGATAAGCCAATTAAGTCTTTATGCCCCTCACCCAACAGCATTGAAGAAAAGTGTAGAGTTTTTATACATCCATTTGGATACATGCTTTAGATGACTGATCATTTTTCTATGGATACATCTTTTTTAGTACTAAAAGTCTGTAAATGTAATTTGGATTGTTTAGGTCTTAGAAAATATAACTTGTGAGAACTAGTATTTTGTCATAAGGTGTGCTGTGGAGAAAAGCAAGGCTCCTGATAAAAAGTTGGCTTTTCTTACCTTAATTTCATATGTTGATGTTATGGAAGGTGGAATTAGCTGTTTTCTCTGACTAATCCCTTCCCTTGTTTTAAATTTGTTAAATTTGTATATTTTCACTGTATGTTCACAGGAGTCGGAAATTGTATCAATAAGTCATTTAAAGTTAAAATATGAAGCCCCACACATTGAAGTTTCACGAATGTAGTGAGTGAAAGGAACAGGAGTGCAACGGGCAAATCTCAGTTTTTCATTTCAGCACTTTTGCACCTTATCGGACATTACTGTTCAATTGCCTACGTGTTTTTATACTATATTCATCCAATTTGTAGCGTCTGTTTCCCTTTTGAACAACTATTCCAGATGATTTCTGACTTCGGTTGTTCAATCCACTTTCATTTCCAATGATGACGATTCGGATGACATCGGAACAACTCAGAAGTATAAAAACATAATTTACGAATCGGACACGGATAAATCCGTATTTTTTAGATTCAAAAGAACCAGATTTATTCCGTGTCCGATTTGAAAATTATGTTGAACAACCGAAGTCAGAAATCATCTGGAATAGTTGTTCAAAAGGGAAACAGACGCTACAAATTGGATGAATATAGTATAAAAACACGTAGGCAATTGAACAGTAATGTCCGATAAGGTGCAAAAGTGCTGAAATGAAAAACTGAGATTTGCCCGTTGCACTCCTGTTCGTTTCACTCACTACGTTCGTGAAACTTCAATGTGTGGGGCTTCATATTTTAACTTTAAATGACTTATTGATAAAATTTCTGACTCCTATGGTATGTTGTAAATATGTCATTTTTAGTTGATAAACTAATATTGGTGTGTAACCCAAGATTTGAGATCTAAACATTGGAGAGATACCAATGATGCTCTCTTCGTATTCAGCAAAACAAATATAGTAGGATTTCATGATTTAATAAATGACTTGCAGCTGTGTCATAAAAGGACATATTAGACATATTTGTTCTTTATAATTTACAGAAATTTGCTGGATTGAGGAAAGCCAATTCCTCTTCACTAAATGTATAAAAAAAAAACATTTGACAAGCTTAGAACATGGGAAATAATATAACCATTGGAAAAATTTCTGTTATAGTTCTTATATTCTCTTGTATTAGTTATTATTGCAATATTTTGTATACCATGCCACACTTGGTGGTGAGATATTATTAGATACCACCAGTCATGTGTCCGTCTGTTCGTCTGTCCGTTCCTCGATGTTTTCTGACTGATAACTTGTGAACAAAATAACAAGCAGTCTTCAAACTTGATTTTAGGCCTAGAGGTCCAAGAGGTTCTTGAGTAATACCCCTTGAATATCCAAATCTTTTGAAACCTGGCTGGGTATCATGGAATTGCCCAATCACTATTTTAGAGTGCATAAAATGTTTAGTTTGTACTCCGGGATTTATTTATTATTTGGAATCCAGTTGACAACAACTTGCAGTAATAGCACTATGAATTCAGCATAGCTCTTACCTTTTCAGAACTGTAATGGGCCAAAGTGGGCAAAATTTTGAGCAAATTACTAAAATTGATAAATTTATTGGATCTTAATGGGATATTATTTTGATTTATCTTGATGTAAGCATTTGCAGTATTAGAAATATATTTGATAGGAGCTATAACTGATTCTGAGGTAGAAGGGGGATGGGGGTGTTGTGTTACAGTTTTGCTTCATAGATGGCCAGGTCCTCAATTACAGCATACTATTAATCTTATAAGATTGAATATGGTAGTCTCTTCATCTTTTTCTATAAAAGGTTTAGATTTAATTAATCAACTGAATAAACAGCATAAAATAAAGACATTTAAATATCAAGATTCAGCAAAAATATAAAACAGTATAGAAAAATGATTTGTAGTGTCTACACGCTGTCAAAAAAACGACAAGGAAAGTCATAAATGTGTAGAATAAATGTCCCTCTTTATGTACCTACATATATCATAATTACCATACCCAGAGAATATAATAGAATGTAAACTTTGTCCAAAAATATCTTTCTTTGTCAAACATTTTATGATTTTTGCAAAATTATTTTAATAAGTGACAATAGTACTAGATATGTGTTTTTTTTTTTAATATCCTTACACGTTACTAAGCCAGTCAAAAACCAAATGTTATTTATACCTTATAGATGGTTTCCCACAAATAGTTCATGGTTACATATGGAAATTAGCTAATTGACCAATGTCTATAAAATTCTAATGTCAAAAGACATTGGTTATGGTTGATTGTTATAATGATGGAGGCAGTTGATTACAAGTTAATTCATTGTTTTTTAAGATACAAATATTTCTGTATGACTTGCAAGACTGTAGACCTTTTCAAAACACTCTCAAGATGAGAATTAACAATTCATATAGACTTACTATTTATATTTATGGTAAGATTTATTTGTGAAAAGGGCCCCTGACCAGTAAGGTATACCAATGTTTGTTTTTATACGACCACAAAAATTTTTGCTGTCGTATATTGGTATGGTGCTGTCGTCGTCGTCTGTAGATACTTTTGTTTTTGGTCAATAACTTTTGTTCCAGTAATTCAATCCTTATGAAATTTTAATATAATGTTCTTTGGTACAAAAGGAAGGCTTGCAGTAGTTTTGGTCATTGTGACCCCACCCGTTTTTAAAAAAGGGGCCAGAAAAGGGTTAAATTTGGTGTTTTCACATATTTGTCTGTAGAATCTTTATTATTAATCAGATTTTGATTGGGTTTCTTTCATTGTGCTCCTGTGGAAATTTCCAAACAGTAGTATGCAGCGAATTTCACGTAGCATGTGGCGTTCTTGAGATAAATGGGGCCCAAAAGGGGCGAATCAAAAAAAAAAATTATTTTTTAAATTTTTTGTCGGATTTTGATGCAGTTTTTTTCAATGGATTGCTTATGAAAAATTAACACGCCCTTTTGCTATTAGATTTTTGGTAACTTGTTTGCTTACCTATCTATGAGGGGCCAAACGGGGCCAATTTGCTAATTTACAGATTACCTAAAATTCTTTAGATTCCTCTTGATATAAGCTTTCAGCATTACGTTAACGGATTTGTCGTAGCTCTTACCGTTTTCGAGCTATAAGGGGTCGAAGGGGCCAAAACTGGAAACTTGCAGATTACATGAAATTTTTATTTTTCGTTGGATTTCGATGGGATTTTTTTCTTAGGATTCCACTTGATATAAGCTTTCAGATGAATGTCAATGGATTTGTTGTAGCTCTTACTGTTTTCGAGCTATAAGGGGTCAAAGAGGAAACATAAGGAGTCATAAGGGCTTATTTTCATTTTCCATAGTTTGTGTCCAGCTAATGACTGGGTCAATCTCCTTATTGTGTCCATGGAATTATTGTGTCAAGCTCTTTAGTATTGTCCACACTCACTTTCAATTACACTTGTTCAAATTTCAGTTGTCGACATGCTGCGGTCGTATCACGCTGCGCTCAGCGTAGCCCTTTATTGCCTATCTGTTTTAACTACCAATGAGTTTGCCAAACCATTTGTTCACTTTTAAGGTTCCTGCTCATTTTATGCCTATCAACATGTAGCGGGTCGTCCATTCCTCCCTCTATCCCTGAAGGTCCTGACTGATAACTTGTGAATGAAATAACATACTGTCTTCAAACTGGTTGTGTAATTTGTTTACCTTAAAACTCGGACCAATTTCCATATTGGATTTCAAAGGTCCAAATGGTTCCAGAATCTTTCAAATTTTATGAAGATTGGGAATTCCTTTTAATAACTTGACGACAAAATAATATATTATCCTTAACTTTGTATGTAAGTTGTTTTTCACAGAACTTGGCCAAATTCAATTTTGGTTCAGAAATTTTGAAATTTTATAAATTTTGTAATTTCCTACTTTTAAGTTGTGAATAAACAACAAACTTTTGTCAAATTTGGCATGCAAGTTGTTAAGCAAAAAATCACAAGATTGATTTTTGGTACAAGGTCTAGAAAGTTATGCCGTTTGAAAACTTCAAAATTTGGCATTTGTTGGGTTTCTTACCAATAAATTCTAAACAAAATTACATACAATCTTTCAAACTGATAAGTAAGTTGTTTACTAAAAGCTCAGCCCAAGTTAAAAGGGGTTATATAAAAGATAGTGAAAGTGGCTCTGTGAACTGAATTTCTTCAAATTTGACATGAAAGTTACTTGGCTCTAAGCACAGTTTTTACTGAAGGTTAGGAAGAGACAGTGGTTCTGGACTTAAGCTCTTTGAATTTTTTTTTGAAGAAGCTGTTGTGGCATCATACACTGTTACCATTCATTTTGTAATGCATTGACATTTTATTGGTATTAGGTGTATTTGTATGTCCGTGCCAGTTAGAGACCATGTTAAATTGGTTGTGGAAGTATGTACAGAGTTATGGTTCTTAGATTTGGTTATAATTTGGAAGAAATATCAGTGTTTGAAATATTATGATTTTCTTATTTTCATGTCCGTCTGCCCGTCCATGTGCCATGTACGTGTATGTTCTCCTGAACGGTTGCTTAGATTTTGATGAAATGTTACACAGTTGTAGTACACCACCTGAAAATGTGGAAGCTATGAATGAAGTAATATGATTGCTGTTCCAGATTTTGAATGGGAGATAATTCTTCATTGAATATTTTCTGGAAAAAAGGGGGAGGTATATCATTGTGTCCATACTTGTATTGTGTCCACATTTGTACTGTGCCCACAACTGTATTGTTTCCACACAAATTTTAGTTTGCACTTGCCATATTGATTCAGGGTTCAATAAGCGGGGCATAACTAGCTGCTTTTCGGCAACAGCTATAGTTCAAATTTAGAGTTTTATTCATAAGTGTATTAGAATTTGTAATAGTATTCCATCCCTTGTTTTAATACTGAGATAGATTTTACAAAGTTTATTCTAGCATTTCAAACAATTGGCATCCTTATAATGTATTCCAGCATATACTGTGAACTATTCGAGGGTTCAGAGCAGAAAGGTTCTATGTGTATACAGATAATACAGGTACATAGAACCTTTCTGCTCTGAACCCTCGTATTGTTCATGGGGTTCCAATATTCATAGATTTCTTGGTTCGCTAAGACCACAAAATTAAGTTCCCAGCAAAATGCATCTTCCAATAAGTTTAAATAACTAAATACAGAGGTTACTGTGAATTTACTTTCTGCATATGCGCATTTCGACAACTTATGTCTCTTCAGTGCAGATAAAATCTAAATGTTTGGAAGACAATATACCCAAAAGATATTTAAAAACTGATAGAGAACAAATAACCAAATATGATCTAAATGTAAAGCCAAAATTAGCTAAGGACAGAGCTATGCATGAGGGAGATACTCCTTAGGTTCAACATAATTAACAAAAATTTAGATATTGTAAGGTTCCAAAAATAATCGGCTTTTGGGTCAGCACCGAAGTACTGACTACTGGGCAGGTGAATACCCTCGGGGACTAACAGTCCACCAGCAGTGGCATATAAATGTATAGAATTTGAAACCAAGAATTTTAAGTACCCATGAAATAATGATATTTATTGAAACCACAAAAATTGATGTCCTTACCATGAATAAAAGTACCTCCAAAGTATTTACTCATCCATAACTATACATGGGAAAGGATTCTCTCCTACCAATTTAAGACTTGACATTCTCTCAAAAGATCTTGTAGGATTCTAAAATTTTCTAGGCGGATAAATTTTGGGGCAGAATTTCAAATTTCAGAAATTTGTGTTTTTTGAGGAAGCACGACCAGATAAAAGACTAACTCCAAAGACTATTTTCAAGTGTCTACCGATATCTCAACATCATCAGACTCGATGTTCCAAGGCTGATATTGAATTATGATTTAGAAAAATTAAACAGTGCTGTAAAACTTAACACATTCGTAATGGAAATCAAAGACCGTGATCCTAAACTTTTTTTTGTTTAGGATAGTATGAAATGCAAATAGTTCACTACAAAACAATAAATTTCGTACAAAAACTAGTATGTTGCTACAATGGTTAATGTTTTAACACAGAAATAAATAAAAGACATGGTGACAAATTAATGGTTCAGATTCAGAGTTGACACAGAAGTTATACATTAATCAAAAGATGTTACTATTTTTGGATATAAATGTCCCAAAAAAAGATCTGGTCTTGAATTTAGATATGCTGATGTGAGCATTTTCTTATGAAAAGATGATATCTATATTTTCTTAAAATAATCCTTTTATAGGGTTAAACACATCTCAGCTGTAATGTAGCCTAGAGAATACATGGGCAGATAACTCTGTTGTAGACAACTTTAAGATGATCAGGATAATTACTGTACATAATCCTCTTATAGAGTTGGGAATTTTTTTCAACAGTAATAAAAGCATGATATTATGGAGAAGTCAAGGGCAGTCAAAACTGTTTAAGACACTTATTTTAATGTTGAAACATTTTGCATTTAACATGCAAATGTTCACAACCATTTATTATAAGAAAACCTACAAAAATATGGCAATATATTATAGCAAAATAGGAAAATGTGCTATATTTTTTGTGAGGGAAAACAAAAAAAAATTAACAAACTGCAGCAATTTCTGGTATTTAGTCCAACAACCATGGTTTTCACATTGATGTACCATGGATGTAATCAGTCAGCCATCTTTTAAAATCCTACAGCCAAGCATGTTTCTCCAGTGGCTACTCTAAATACTGAATAACAACATGGACAAGAACTCATGTTGTTTCACAGCCCTTTGATTAACATAACTATATGATAGAAAAATTCTAATTTTCACAGATTTAACAGTAAATAATATACATCTGATCTCTTGGTGAAACAAAGATACTTGTCTCTGGTATAAAGGTACATTCCAGAAAGAATTTTTTTTTCATGGCAAAAGGTCTAGACATCAAAATGACTATGACGTTGGCGATGGTAGCTGGACATCACTTTTCAAAGAACAAGAAATCTTTCACCAATGATAGATAATATGATATTTTGTTAACTAAGAAAACTTTGGTAATAATCCCTATCTTGATAATAATTGATATTTCATAGTAATTGATTACTCTAACTCTAATTAATAGAAATGTCTAAATTGAAAAGATTTAGAAAATGCCAAAAATTGAATTGTGAGATAATATTGAAGAAATAATGTTCAAATGTAAAAGATTTATTGCCTCAACTTTTCCACGCAGAAGATGGTAAAATATTTATTGTCTATATTTCTGTGAAAAACAAGAAAGAAAACAATAATTTCCACTGAAATAAGATAATTTACTGCAATTTGTGCAAAAGTTACGTCAAAGAATCGAATTGATCTTTTCTGTGGTAAAGACATTTATTACGCAATAGATTGTATCTATGTAAAGATTTAATTTTTATAGAATTGATGTCTTTGATAAGTCTAATGTGTAAACTTTCTTATTTCTACATAGACAATGTAGATTTGAACAAACAATAGTGGTAAAGTGGAGGAGAATAAAATGTCATTTTAGTATTGTCTCAGATATTTATCCAAATCTTGAAAAAAATAAATAAGTCATGCCGTAGAGTTTATTTATAAGTACAATGTCAATGGTAAATAAATTCAAATCTTTTAGAAAATTTTCAAGCATTAAAATTATTCTGAAAGTTCCTAGAAGCTGCTGGGACCTCCTGCAGATCAGGTTGTGTACAGCTGTTGGGACCTACTGCAGATCAGCTTGTGTACAGTTGTTGGGATCTACTGCAGATTCAGCTGTGTACAGCTGCTAGGACCTACTACACAGATCACGTTGCGTACAACTGCTGGTACCTAGCTACTGCAGATCAGGTTGTGTACAGCTGCTGGGACCTATTGCTGATCAGGTTGTGTACAACTGCAGGTACCTACTGGAGATCAGGTTGTGTACAGATGCTGGTACTTACTGCAGATCAGATTGTGAATAGCTGCTTGGACCTATTGCTGATCAGGTTGTGTACAGCTGCTGGGATCTAGTATGCAGATCAGTTTGTGTACAGCTGCTGGGATCTATTGCTGATCAGGTTGTGTACAGCTGCTGGGACCTAGTATGCAGATCAGCTTGTGTACAGCTGCTGGGATCTATTGCTGATCAGGTTGTGTACAGCAGCTGGGACCTGCAATGCAGATCAGGTCGTGTACAGCTGCTGTGACCCACTACAGATCTGGTTGTGCACAGCTGCTGAGACCTTTTACAGATCAGGTTGTGTATAGCTACTGTTACTTGTCCAAGATAAGGTATTTAGGACTTAATCCAGCTGCTGTGAGCTGATTCAAGATCAGGTTTTGAGCTGCTGTGACTTGGTTCAAGATCAGGTTTTTGTGTGCATCTGTTTGTATATGGTCCAGATCAGGTTTTGTATGCCTCTGCTGGGACTTGATCAGGATCAGGTTTTGTGTGCAACTACTGGGACGTGGTCCAGTTCAGATTTTGTGTGCAGCTGGTGATACTATGACCAGATATGTTTTTATGTGCAGTTGCTGTAGACTTGATCCAGATTAGGTTTTGTATGCATCTGCCTATATATACCTACTGTAGATCAGTTTTTGTAAGCAGCTGCTGAGATGTTCTCTATATCAGTTTTTGTGTTTAGATGCTGGGGACATACAAAAGATACAAAGGTACAAAGGTACAAAGCTATTTATAGATTAAAAAACATTTTCATTTGTCATGTTCTAGAAATCATATACTTTAAGGAACAGTACGCAATAGGATGAAAGATGCTATGAGAATCAGTTGTTGTTTTGAAGTTGCCCAGAAACATGTGATTGTAAATGATTGATATAAATATTGCATAATGATGATGATTTTTTTCTTGCCATTGACTCAATTGTATTATTTCTTGTTTCATTGATTAAAACCAGTGGGGTATTATAAATTGAACATATTATATGTTTCATGTTTAATGCACTTGCCATTTTTTTCTTATTGGTTATAGAAAATTTCTCTTTTCGTTTCAAATTTANNCTATTGCTGATCAGGTTGTGTACAGCTGCTGGGACCTGCAATGCAGATCAGGTCGTGTACAGCTGCTGTGACCCACTACAGATCTGCAGCTCTTTTCACAAAAAATCTTACGATACAAATTAGTCGTAAGTCTTTAACATTTCATATTGACTTACGATTAAAATTTGTCGTAAGATTTTTTGTGAAAAGGCTGACTGGTTGTGCACAGCTGCTGAGACCTATTACAGATCAGGTTGTGTATAGCTACTGTTACTTGTCCAAGATAAGGTATTTAGGACTTAATCCAGCTGCTGTGAGCTGATTCAAGATCAGGTTTTGAGCTGTTGTGACTTGGTTCAATATTAGGTTTTTGTGTGCATCTGTTTGTATATGGTCCAGATCAGGTTTTGTATGCATCTGCTGGGACTTGATCAGGATCAGGTTTTGTGTGCAACTACTGGGACTTGGTCCAGTTCAGATTTTGAGTGCAGCTGGTGAGACTATGTCCAGATATGTTTTTTATGTGCAGTTGCTGTAGACTTGATCCAGATTAGGTTTTGTATGCATCTGCCTATATATACCTACTCTAGATCAGTTTTTGTGTACAGCTGCTGTAGACTTGATCCAAATTATGTTTTGTATGCATCTGCCTATATATACCTACTCTAGATCAGTTTTTATGTGCAGCTGCTGTAGACTTGATCCAAATTATGTTTTGTATGCATCTGCCTATATATACCTACTCTAGATCAGTTTTTGTGTACAGCTGCTGTAGACTTGATCCAGATTAGGTTTGGTATGCATCTGCCTATATATACCTACTCTAGATCAGTTTTTATGTGCAGCTGCTGTAGACTTGATCCAAATTATGTTTTGTATGCATCTGCCTATATATACCTACTCTAGATCAGTTTTTGTAAGCAGCTGCTGAGATGTTCTTTATATTAGTTTTTGTGTTTAGATGCTGGGGACATATAAAAGATACAAAGGTACAAAGCTATTTATAGATTAAAAAACATTTTCATTTGTCATGTTCTAGAAATCATATACTTTATGGAACAGTACGCAATAGGATGAAAGATGCTATGAGAATCAGTTGTTGTTTTGAAGTTGCCCAGAAACATGTGATTGTAAATGATTGATATAAATATTGCATAATGATGATGATTTTTTTCTGGCCATTGACTCAATTGTATTATTTCTTGTTTCATTAATTAAAACCAGTGGGGTACTATAAATTGTATATAAACCATTGGGGTATTATGAATTGAACATATTATATGTTTCATGTTTAATGCACTTGCCGTTTTTTTCATATTGATTATAGAAAATTTCTCTTTTCGTTTCAAATTTATTTCTCTTTTTTTAAGAAATTAAAATTTCAGGCAGGAATTTCAGTTTCATTTATGAAGCCTTTTATTTGATCAAAGGCATTCATTTTGACCTTGCTAATCTGAAAATGATCAAGGATCACAATTATTGAATTTCTAATTTCCTAATTTTCATGAAGAGGACAGGGAATGTAATTTTTCTGCTGTTTTACCTTAGAGGCTCACTCATCACATTTTTGAATTTGTGTCAGATTTCGGAACCCCTCTGGTTTTCTCCAGTTCAATGGCTTAAATAATTTTGCACACGGACCCTCTATTTTTATTTCATGAATGTCTTTCTAAAGGTTAAATTAAGACACCTGACAAGTTTTCATAAAATTCATAATATAACTTCCTAGCTTTTTTGATGAAAAATAGTCCTGATGTTAAATTTAAGGAAAATCCAGAGAAATCCATTTCCCACCAATTTTTTTTTATGTTTTGTATCTCCATAAAAAGCACACGGACCTATATATTTCTTTTTACCATTTCATTAAGTATACAATACTTAATAAATTAGAATAGGTTTCAAGAAATGTTTGATATAAACAACCTCAGGAGTGAGCTCCTTAAGTAATTACTTTATGCTTACATTTTGACTCGAGCTATTGTGAGTGCATAGATGTTGGCATTAAGTAATTACCTTTTTGTACAACCAAGATATTTTGCTGTCATGAGCTATTTGGATTAACATCTTTGATTTTTTTCAATTCTTATAGGACAAATATTGTAAATTCTTTAATATCTGCCCCAGTTGTGACCTTGTTGAAACTTGATGAAAATCATTTTATGACTTTCTGGTTTTCTCTTGGCTATGATTTAGGTCATAATTGATATGTAATAATCATGTGTTTGGACACAGTGTTCTGACCGCCATGAAATAGCTGAAATACTGCTGAAAGTGACTTAAACCCCATATCAATCAATCAATCAATCTTATTTCATTTGTAAGATGAGATCAAATGTTGTATGGTTCTAAAATTTGCCAAGTTTTTAAAGAAATTGCATGGAATCAAATATAATTACACATGTGTAATAAAGGCATCAAAAGAGTTCAATTTTGTGTCCTTTATGGACAGTTGTCAGTTTGATTTCTAGTTAGTCTTGATCAACTTGGGAAATATTGTATTCATTTATAATAAGTAATTTATATTAAGGTGTCTGCAGGGTATTAATTTCCTATTATAGAATTTTGTAAAATTTTCTGTGTAGAAACATAATTGTATTATTGTTCAAAATGTAAAATAAAATTTCGGGGTCACCGTGCATTTAAGCGCAAAATCTGAAATTGAAAATTTCAGGATTTTACAAAGAAATGATAGGGAAAATGATCGTATGAGAGGATAGTTTGAAAAATCTATTATAGATTTTTTTCATACTTTGCATGTGTTTAATTATCATTATGTAGTTTACATATAAAAAATAAAAATTAGGGGTCACCGTTGAAATAAGAGAGAAAAATTGCAAAATGTTAATTTCTCTAGTGATATCTTTGTTAAAATATCTTATCAAATTATCTCCCTTGAATAATTTCTGTGTTCTGTAAATCCAGCAACAGATTTAAAGCTCATGTGTTTTAACTCACGTTTTTGTAATGGAAATGTTATAAAAATGATTAGGAATATAAATTTTAAATGCATTTGAACTTTCTTTTCATTTTTAATAACTATTTTGTTAAATTTCTTAATGAATGAAACCTAAATGAACAATTATTAGACAAAAATGGCGGAATAATACCACTGAGACACCTTAAGTGTAACAAAACATTGTTATTTGTACTCATTCTATTTAACCTTTGGTATAAAAAATCTGTTTATTTCAGAACTAAGCATATGAAATTTTTTTTTTTACAGCAAGTGGTGTGAAAGGAAGAGGAGTTCCAATTATATGTGTAGTGTTAGAAGGTGGAGCCAATACGATAAGATCTGTGTTAGAGTATGTTACAGACACACCCCCTGTCCCTGTGGTTGTCTGTGATGGGAGTGGCAGGGCTGCAGATTTGCTGGCATTTACACACAAGTATACATTGGAAGATGGGTAAGAATTGCTTACATCTGATGTTCTCAGCTGTGTCATATTGTCAGTTCTCAAGTCTTTTCTTTTCCCTTATTGCATTAATTCTTTCCTGTAATTTGATTTGAAGACTTGTTTCAACTCTTTAGTATACTAGCTCATACAACTGGTTATAATATGATATGGGAACTTGTATTGTCATAGGAACATGATAATTAATCACCTCTCTTATGAAGGATGAAGTGTATTGTGATTCCATATTGCAACACAGATTCATACACTTTTAGGAATCTTTTATAATTTCTTTAAATATGCATTACTTAAAGTATTCTGTATTTATACTCCCTGCAACGAAGTTTCAGGGATATAGGAGTCACACTGTCTGTCTGTCTTTCATTTCCTTTATCCGTCTGTCTTTCTACATTTACTTCATAAGTGCAACTCCTCTTTAACCACTAGAAAGATTATGTTGAAACTTTACATGAAGGAAGAACAGTTCATGTAGATGTGCATGAAGGAAAATATCATGAATTTGAGATAATTTGACTGACTTTTTATCGATTCCTATTGCAATGATTATCTCTTAAATCTAACTTCACTGAAACTATTTGAAGGATTTTGTTGAAAAATTTACACAACAGAAGAGTCACAATATGCAGAAATCTGACTCCATGAAGGGGAGATAATTGGACTTTTCGTTTATTTTTAGGAAATCAGAATGGGGTGTCCTTTTCTGGCTTTGTCCAAGTTTTATTTGGAAATGTTGTATTCTGTTTACCCCAGCATCTTATTTGTCAATTGGACATATAGTTGTACTCTTGTTCCTCATTCTATGCAACTGGACTTCTTTGCTAGACCCCTTTAAAAATGGACTTACAATTTGGCATGTAGGTTTATGTTTATTAGTTACAGATGGAGATAAAGTTTTGTCCAGATTCATCCAATTTTGAAATAGTTATTGCCCCTTTGACCATAAAATTTCAAATGTAAAGAGTTTTCCAGATGTTCTTTGTGGAGAGGACAAAATTGTTTGAGATATCAACTTGATATTTGGTATGGGAGTTTACATACATATTAATTCACTTTGGTCATAAATTTTAGTGGTATTTCTTCAGTCATTACCAAACAGATTCTGAAAACACATTACCTTCTTACATAAAAAGTGAAGTATATAAGTCCATAAGTATTTATAGAACTCTTAGTAATTACGGAATGAGTAATTGTTGACAACTTTTGTATGTCTGTGGTTAAAATTTGATGTCCTTATTTTTTTATGCAAATTAATTTTCATTATATTTCTGTACATTAATTAAACATTGACCTTGAATTTAATTGCTTCGTATTTATTTCGTTTGGGTCTACATACAGACACTTCAAAACTCACTACATAGATATTAAAATGAAACCTGTTAACGGTAAAAATCACTTAATGGAAATAATTATTTGATATAACTATGATCTGCCATTCAATATATCAATTAAGATGTTACAACATCAGCCATTGAACTCTGATTCGTCAGATCTGACAGAATATAAATGTCCTTCAAATAAAACGTAATGTTGAAGTGTGAACCTATCAGTCATACGTCAGTCATGTGTCGTGTTACATGTCATAAAACATCGCTGACCAAGCCAATTTTGACAACTTTTACCCTTGGGCAGAACTGATTTACCATATTTTAATTGAATTATGACGAGAAATTAACATACAGATAAATAAAAGAAAGGTTTATTTTTTCGCAATTGAAAATTATGAATAATTTGTAATATTCTTTGGTTTATCATCCAGTTTTTTTGTATCTGAACGAAGAACTTCAATTGGCCTAGCTTTATGCACTAGTTCATCTTTGAAATATGTTTTGAACTACAAAATGTCCTTGTACCAATTACATCATGGTGTAATGATTGGGAAGTCCTGAATTACTTAGGTGCACTTGATTAATTAGCATAATGTTTTAAGAACAATGACATTTAAAGCAGGATGCAAGCATAAATCTCGTAGAAAAATTAGCTACAATTCTCCTCACAGTAAACAAATAACCACATAATTAGTTATTTGATATTCAAATATTGTTGTTTTTTGTGTTTAGATTTCCTGTTACATTTGTAATTAGTATTCCAGTCCAAACAAGAAGTGCATTACATGTGTATGTACAGTGACATAAAATCAGTACATATTAAACCACATTATATGACCTAAAATGTACTTGATATATACCATAGATTCATATAGTGCCAAATAAAAAAATATGTGTGTTTCCGGTTACCCGACCGACCCTAATTTTACCTTCTGACCCCAGCATTTTTTTTTCATACTTCAAATTGTCTTGTGTGACCTTGATAGTTTTAGCGGTAGTCTCCCATTTTGTGGGTAGCAATACCACACAGATGTGTCTATTCTACAAACCGCAAGCATTATTTCATCAGAAAATGCACGAAAAACAGTTAAAATCACAGGATTCCTGACTCCTGTGGTCAAATCCGCCATTTTTATACGCCCTTCTAATGACGGACGTATTATGGTATACCGATGTCCGATTGTCCGTCCGTCTGTCTGTCTGTCTGTCCGTCCGTTTCATATGTCGCGCTCTAACTTGACAACTGTTTGGCCGATTCACTTCAAACTTGGTAGAGGTATTTAGTATGATGACCCCACGATCTGTATACTTTTTCGTGAAATTACGATTTTTCTTGCAAGAGTTATGGGACTTTATTCGTCAATTTCAAGGCAATTTTTTTACATGTTGCGCTTAAGTTGACAACCCTAAAGCCAAATCACTTCAAACTTTGTAGAGGTATTTGGTATGATGGCCTCACGATCTGTATACTTTTTCGTTAAATTCAGATTTTTCTTACAAGAGTTATGGGACTTTATTCGTCAATTTTAAGGCAATTTTTTACATGTCACGCTCTTACTCAAGACCCCTTTTGCCAATTAACTTCAAACTTTGTAGAGGTATATGGTTTGATGGCCTCACAATCTGTGTACTTTTTTTGCGAAATTTTGATTTTTTTGCAAGAGTTATAGGACTTTATTTGTCAAGTTTAAGGCAATTTTTTTACATGTCGCACATGTATAAGTACTTTGATCAGCTCACTTCAAACTTTGCTGAATGATTTGTTAAAGAGATATCAATCTCAATTAGGCAGTTATAGGTGCTTCTAAATTGAGAACCCCTTACCTAAATCACTTAAAGTTTTGAAGGGGTGACGACGGGCGTATCATGCCACTTGGCGCAGCTGTTTATTTGTCTTCAGATTACACTTCCTGTTTTAGCAGTATGACTAAATATGGCAATGACATGCATACAATATGTAGCAAAAAAAAAAATTAAAAAAAATTTAAAAAATTGGCTGACCTACTGACCCTATCCTTGTAACCGGAAACACTCATATATATTTTTTTGGCCTTAGCTAAGGTGTATTTAAAGTTTAAGTTCAGATTCACTACTTTTTCATAGGATTAAAGTTCATAATTACTGTTTGTTTTCTGAGAATAACAGTTTAAGCTTGTTTCCTTGCTCCAACAGGGATCAAAGTTCAAATTGAGTGTGGTGTCCCAGTAATCAAAGTTCAAATTGGATGTTGTGTTCTGATAATCAAAGTTCAAATAAACTTTGGTCTTCCAGAAAATCACAGGTGAACCTCATTTAAGAATTGAATGCATTATTTTGAAGTTTCATTGGGATATGAAAGGGTTGACCGAAGCACATTTTTAATGAAGCGCGGTAGCGCTTCATGTTGAAAATGTGCGCCCGATCAACCCTTTCATAGTCCCTATGAAACTTCAAAATAATGCATTCAATTCTTATAATTACATTTTAAACCCGAAATATAAAAAAACAACTTTATTTACACGGAAGTACATCATGTACATTGGGATTCTATTTTTACAAATTCATCCGCCACGTGAACACGTGGTCAAATGTGTTTCATGGGAATTGCAACTTCACGTTGATATGCCACGTGATCGCTGTTCACCTATCAAACTGACGGAATTCAAATGAATATTCATGAAATGTAATTATTGATGTTTATCAATTATTTTAGTTCAAATTAATTGTGGTGTTCCAGTAATTGAAGTTCAAATTGACCTGTGGTTTTCCAGGCCACCAAATTGAAATTCCTTGTGATGTTCCACCAGGTATCAAAGTTCGAGTAATGGGTGATTCTCAAGGGATCAGAGTTCAAATTAACTGTGGTAGACAGGGGATCAAAGTTCAAATTAACAATGGTGTCTCAATATTTGAAGTTCAAATTGACTTATAAGTTTCCAGGGAACCACAATTGAAATTCCCTGTGATGTTCATCAGGTATCAAAGTTCAAGTTATGGGTGATTCTCAAGGGATAAACGTTCAAATTAACTGTGGTATCCCAGGGATCAAAGTTCAAATTAACTGTGGTGTCTCAGTAATTGAAGTTAAAACTGACTTATAGTTTCCAGGGAACCACAATTGAAATTCCCTGTGATGTTCAATCAGGTATCAAAGTTCAAACTAACTATGGTATCCCAGGGATCAAAGTGTGGTGTCCCAGTAATTGAAGTTCAAATTGACCTGTGGTATTTATGGAACCACAATTCAAACTCCCTGTGATGTTCCATCAGGTATCTAAAATGTGGTAGACCAAAATTTATACTTGTCTCTTTTCTAATCATCATGATTATAAATCAATCAATTTGATCACTTGCATATTAAAAATTGTACAAAATCAATTGATGTACATATATCATAGTGATTGACAGATTGTAGCGGAAAAACATTAACCACCCAAATTGTACAAAATCAGTACTTGATTGACATAAAGTCACAGAAAAACATTAACACCCAAATTGTACAAAATCGATACTTGATTGACATAAAGTCACAGGAAAACTGAACCACCCAAATTGTACAAAATCAATACTGGTAATTCCCCTGGATTGACTTAAAGTGGCAAAAAAAAAAACATTAACCACCCAAATTGTACAAAACATACTTGCCTTTATTCAGTACTGGCTCTGTAAAAAGCATAAACAAATATGATTCTTTACAAAATCCTCCAATACAATGAGGAAAATAACAGGAAAAATTCCAACATACTAGGGCCCTAGTGTATAGTTTTATTTGCTGATCATACAACACATAAGAAATTAGACTGTTTCTTTGATATGGTAACAAGTCTTAATATTTAAATGTTTCTATGGTAACACCATAGCTTACATATGAAAAAATATGTTGCCATGGAAATTTAAAAACAATAAACTTTTAAGTATTATGTAGGTATTATAGTTATATGTACTGTATTGATTGTTAAGTACAAGATGCTAAACACATGTTACATGAGATCTTTAATGATGGCGGTAGTATATAGATAGAATGTTATAATGGTGGTATGTACACTGGTCTTATTTGTAATTTTGAAATGTAATATACACAGAGAACAAATTGAAAGGCTTAAGATATGGTATAGAAACTTGTGTATTTTCTCAAATATATTCTCATGATCATTTCAGTTACATTTCCAGAAATTTATCCCCCAAACTGTTTTAACATGTCTGATCCTATTATTACTGGGCAAAGGATTGCCTTTCCTTAATTTTAGTGTCTGATCCTATTATTACTGGGCAAAGGATTGCCTTTCCTTAATTTTAGTATTCAAGTTTAGATGTAAATACAACAAACTGCTACCTTTAATCTGGAAATCTAAATTTCTGTTTAAGCAAAAGGGTTACTCAAACATGCACAATACAGTAAAACCTGTTTTGAGAGACCACCCCTTGGGCCAGGAAAAAGTGGTCTTTCAAGACAGGTTGTCTTTCATAGGAGGTAGCTTATTTTCAGCCATTAATTTTTCTAAAAGATGTGTACATATTTGACCTTAGGATTATATGACTTGTTATTATAAATATAAATTCTTTTTTAAGATAAATGTAATTTTTTGGAGGTTAGAAAATTGAAAAAAAATTATAGCTTACCAGATAATTGTTGATATTATACCAGAGAGTCTACAAGATCAGCTGATATTGTGTGTTTATATTTCAGGACTATGCCAGAAAGTCTACGAGATCAGCTGATATTGTTTGTTTATATTTCAAGACTATACCAGATAGTCTACGAGATCAGCTGATATTGTGTGTTTATATTTCAGGACTTTGCCAGAGAGTCTACAAGATCAGCTGATATTGTGTTTATATTTCAAAACTATAGTAGAGAGTCTACGAGATCAGCTGATATTTCTTTTTATATTTCAGGACTATGCCAGAAAGTCTATGAGTTCAGCTGATATTGTGTTTATATTTCAGGACTTTGCCAGAGAGTCTACAAGATCAGCTGATATTGTTTGTTTATATTTCAGAACTATACCAGGAAGTCTACAAGATCAGCTGATATTGTGTTTATATTTCATGACTATAATAGAAGATCTAAGAGATCAGCTGATATTTCTTTTTATATTTCAGGACTATGCCAGAAAGTCTTAGATTATCTGATATTGTTTGTGTATATTTCAGGACTATGCCAGAGAGTCTATGAGATCAGCTGATATTGGTGTTATATATTTCAGGACTATGCCAGAAAGTCTACGAGATCAGCTGATATTAACCATACAGAAAACATTTCTGTATACACAAGAACAGTCAGAAAAGTTATTTATAGAATTAATGCTGTGTGTTAAGAAGAAAGAATTGGTAAGTTACAAGGAGTGATGTGTGAATAAGTTATTTACAATGACAAAGAAATTCAAATTAAAATAATGATAAAAAGGAGATGATTACAGATAACACTTAGTCTATCTTTTTCTTTATCTAACATTACAAGTGTTTTTCTATAAAATATGGCAAAAATGCTACCTAGTACAGAGTGTCTGATACAAAACGCTGCAGCACCACAGAGGTATCACCACAGTCTGGTGATACAAGAAAAGCGTCTTGTGATGCTTGTATCCATGCCAACTAAAGCAAGACGTCTTGGCAAGCATCAAGTAGTTCCTTGACTAAAACTACAAAATAAAGTGATGTTTTGTGAATAAACTATTTATCGCTAATTTGCGCAATTTTCAATTGTTTCCGAGTGACGATAATTCTATTATCACTGCACTGAACTGATATGAACATATTATCGTCAATCTCTATGGAACGTTAGCAACAGCGTACTAATATGACGTCGCGTGACGTTTCGTGACAAAAATAATCCCGAGAAAGAAAGCGCTATATTCAACCAAAAGTAAAAGTTCAACTAAATTAAATATTTCATTGGAAAGAGGAACGTATATCCGGTATTTTCAATAACAGAATTAGCGATAAAAATACTATTAGTAATTTGTTTTGCTTGGATGGATTTCTCAGCTCGCATTGCATCTCGTGCTGTCGCACTCAATGCAATACAAGCAGAGAATTCCATTCTCGCAAAACAAATTACTAATAGTATATATTTAAGTGCTTATCTTTGTGAAAATGTTATATAAACATATTATTAACACATATGTGATGTTACAACATTATTGTATCAGGTCTTGACGGTTGAATGATTCTTATCACTACTCGTGCCAGCATGACTTGTTGTGATACAGCTCATCTTAAGGACTCTATCTAATACAAGAATTTGTACCATCACATGTTGTATATAATTTACATGTATACATAGTTGCACACGCTTTTTTCAGCTGACTTTGTCACATGGCGTGTACTTGCTTTTCAGAACTTCAGAGGCCATTGCACCTTTTTCGTTGTTAAGATTTTTGGTTATTAGGGATATTACTTTTCTCTTGATCCTATGGACTTTTCCACACTTGTTAATGACTCTGGTTATTAGAGCTATCATTACCGTGATTCTATGGACTTTTCATGACGGTACGGTAAATTGCAAACTTTCATATTTGGAAAAACAATCGATTTTGAATAATTTCACTCTCTTTGTTGGTTATGTAGACTAAAGAGAGGATTGCATACAGAAAACAATATTTTTGTACCTGATCAGTGATACTAAAAAGTTGGCAGTCTGGTTTTAATGGATTAAAGTGATCAGGGAGTTGAGGCCTTTGCAGTTTACACATTTATATTGGATCTTTTACAGAAAGTGATCTAGTCAGATATACAAAAACTCAGGTTCATTTGCAACACTTTATTTGTCAAAATCTGTCCAAACCCATTTCCTTCTTGCAAGTCAAGTCAAGTATTATTTAGAAGTCAGTACATTTAAATAAACACAAGGTTCAAGGAGCTTTCAAAACTTGCCAGCTACAAAGAATTCGTTGAATGATGGGATCATCAAGGCTGAAAAACTTTTTATGCCCCCAAGACGAAAAGTTGGGTTGGGGGGGGGGCATATTGTTTTACCCTTGTCTGTCCATTCATTTGTCCGTCCGTCCGCCCTTCCGTACAAATGAAAAACACAACTATTGATGTTTTTTAGAAAGTTTGCAAGCAAATTCCAACTACTTCAAAGAGGAATCTTACTTACAATAAGTAGATGTGCACACATATCTTTTGGAATATTCAAAATGGCCAAGGTTGCCATGGAAACTGAAAAAAGGTGGGAAAATTCAAAGTTCCTCAAATTTGATGAAACTTGACAAGAAGGATATTTAGCACCCATAGAATTGATTTTGGGGCTCAGAACTTCCCTTTTATATATTTTAGAAAAAGGGGAGGCATTTCATTGTGTCCATACTTGTACTGTGTCAACGCCTGTATTGTGTCAACACACACTTAAATTTACACTTGCCATATTGATTCAGGGTTCAATCATAATGAGCTAGGCATACTGTATTCCTCATATTAAGCACCCAGGGGGCTTAGAACATTTGGAAAGTGGGGCACTTATTAAGTAGGACAGAAACTGGGTTCCAAAACGAAGCTCTTGTAACGAAATTATTCGTTCTTTCTTTAAGTACAAGATGTAATCAATGTAAACACGCTTCAACTATCGAAATCTTTGACAAACAGAAGTAAAAAAATAAGGCCGATCAGTTGTTTGTACAAAAGTGAAACGAAAAACCTGACAACTCGATTGTTTACAACTGGAAATTTGGATGCATATGCAAGCACAATTGACGAAAAACAAATCGATGACAGAAAACGTATGAAATAAATACGGAAAATACAGTTTCTAGTTGGAATTTTTAGGGAGCGCTTAAGGATTTCAAACGAAACTAAGGGTGGCACTTATAGCAGCAAGGGTCCTTAATACGAGGAATACGGTAATTGGTTGCCATTCGGCGACAGCTCTAGTTTGCCTCACTATCATGTAAATTCAACCAGACAGGTAATTGGTTTGAATATGCACCGAGTCACATTGTTCTAAAAGCAACCAAACAGGCAAACATATTTTTATTTTAGTGATTTATTGATGAGATATAGATTTTTAGATACTGATTTGTCTGAAACTATATGAGTTGAGTATGATTTTGTGACCCTTAGACTTTCTTTTTACAGATAACTATATTTAGAATGGGTGAAGGGGCACAAGACATAGATCTGGCTATATTGACAGCTTTACTCAAAGGTTTGTAAATAATCATGGTTTGTTTGTAGACATGAAGAGATATAGCGAAGCACTCTCTATTACAAAATGTCTGCGACATATGCTTACAGGCTTACCCTGACCTGTTGAATCCTTTGTTCATCCATTTGTGCCTCCTTTTTTGTTGCCAGATGATAGATTGAGTTTCCAGGATTATATTTAAACCAAATTTTTTTACATGCTTACACAACATCCCCATTGACTTTTGGATAACCAGCTCAAAGGTCAAAGTCACAGTGGCTAAAAATGAATTAAAACTTTAAAAAAAAATTGTTTTTTTACCATTACATGTATTAATACACAAGTATCACCAGATTGTAAAGATTTGGTCAAGACCTATATGTCAGAAGTAGTATAGATCTTTACTGTCTGTAAATTTATATGTAGACGGGGACATTGTACATTTATATAGACATTTTTCTGGAAAACTCTTTTATCAAGCTTTGTAGAGGAAATTTTAGTAGATATGTAATTTATTTAAAGTAGTTTCTGTCAGTAAAGAAAACAATTTAATGTTTGGGACAAATCAAAATACAATAAATTTTCGCCAGCATTTTGATAGAGACAGTATTGTATTTCTCAATGTTTGGTCATTCTATGATTCAGAATCTAAAAAAACTTCACACAATAGAAAAACAAACAAATTAGAGTGACAGAATCAATTTATGGTGTATTTCCTGAGAGATTTACGATTGCTGTTTAACTGAGCGTATATCAGTTCAAGACAGTGTAGATGTGTAATTAATTTAAAATCAATGAAGTAATATTTTTGTAACCGTTTAAATGTCAATTCCAATGAGACATATTGGATTTGTTGCATGTGACAACATGGAATTGTCGTAGTAACTGTACAAATTTAAATAGCATGTAATTACGGTGTCGTTTTGAACTTAATTATAATGTTTTGTGCTCACGAGAATCTGATCAGTCAAAGTTTCTTTTTTCATGATTGAACAAAAACAATTAAATTTACTTTACATGGAAGCCAAGTATTTTTTTGGATAAAACAAGGTTATGTCATTATTTTAACAAGGTTCCGGTTTTGATCTACAGTTTTAGTCAAATCTGTGTTATAGGTTGCAGTGTAGGATGTCTTATTAAACAGTATGTCATTATATTAAGAAGTTTACTCCCTGTTTGTAAACCACAAAAAGGTTGCAATCCACTTACAACTCTACATGATGAGGTGTTTCAGTTACCTTCTCAAGGTCTCTGATTCTTACCATGGAAATCCAGCTTCCTCGACCATTAAAACTGATCACCATATTACTATATGGTTGTTATATTTTGTCGGGTATTAATTTTCGTGCTATTGGCGTTAATGACGATTAGCACGAAAATTTATATACGCTAATATACGACTAAACCTGAATATAAATTAACATAATGACTAACTGGAAATACCTGAATATAAAACCCTGCAGCAGATAAATCCAACACTAAAAACGACAAAATTTCGTACCGCGAATATAAAGCCCTATACAGTATATCTGAATTCTGCTGAAAGTGCTATTCAAACAATCAAACACTAAAAATGAAAACCACTTACAACTTCTTAGAAGTGATGCCAGGCATGTCATGCATCCTTGTGAAGCCGTTTTTAGCTCACCTGGCTATGCCAGGGTGAGCTATTGCCATCACATTACTAGGCATCCGTCGTTAGCTCACTTTCAAAAATCTTCTCCACTGGGTCAAATGGAACAAAACTTTAGCTGAATCATCACTAGGGTATCTAGTTTCAAATTTGTTATTTTGTTTGTCTTAGGTCAAACAACATGGCTGCCGTTACTAAAAATAGAACATAGGGGTAAATTACAGTTTTTGGCAAATAACTCAGAAACCGTTACAAAAAATCTGGCATGGATAAAAATGATCAGCATGAGAAGATTTACCCATGCTGAAATTTTGAAGAAAATCTGATGACCCGTCTAAGAGTTATTGCCCTTTTCTGTAAAATTTCTGTAAAATTTTCAAAATTTTAATGTTTTTTATACGACCGCAAAAATTTTGCGGTCGTATTATGTTATGGCGCAGTCGTCGGCGTCTGTGGCCAGCATAACTTTGTTTCTAGTGGACGGATCATCTTCAAATTTCAGTATGTGGTTTCTTGGCATAATGGCTATCCCGGGTTTTAATTTCGGGTTTATGGCCCCACCCGTTTCAGAAAAAGGGGCCAAAAAGGGGTACAGTTGGGTATTTTTGTGTCTGTGGCCAGCATAACTTTGGTTCCAGTGAACAGATCATTTTCAAATTTTAGTATGATGTTTCTTGGCACATGCTTTAGCCC